>JANTCA010046980.1:0-18618 GCA_024741275.1 Chironex yamaguchii
AAGGGCTTAATGAATTAATCAGAAAATCAATAATATAACAATTGCTGAATAGATCAATATATGAAGGGCTTAACGAATTAATTAGAAAACCAATAATATAACACTTGCTGAATAGATCAATATATAAAGAAGGGCTTAATGAATTAATCAGAAAATCAATACATAAATCAGATAAAGCAATAAGAGAGTCAACTTACGAATAAATAAATCAATCATGCAACGATTAACCAAGAAATCAAATCAATAAAAAATCAATAGATCATTCAATGAATCGATCAATAAACCAATAAATCAATTAATTAATCATTTCATGAATCTACCAAAGAGTCAATCGACGAATTAATAAACAGAACACTTCATAAATAATTATAATTTCGTATACGAGGTTTCATGCTCACGTGTTTCATGAACAAATCTACTAGATGTCATCTCGTTCACAAAAAATTATGCGAGCAAGTGTAACCTTAATACTTTAATAATTTGCTGCATAAAAATAAAGAATCCATTTGAACAATGACTTGTCGGCAAGCAAATACGATCCAGTCAAACAATAGTAATTGTAACGTGATCTGCCAAATCCATCAGGAACCTTTGTGCCTACAATATCTTACTTTCCATCGAAGACCATTTTAAAACTTTTAAGGTTTCATTTGCACACAAACACTATCAGGCTAAGCATTGTACTTCAAGCAATAAGTAAAAACTGCATGGGAACGTGTACTCTACCTGGTCTCTTGACATGCTGGTGGAGGCGTTGATTGCGTTTCTTTCTTTAACCTATTTCTTGCTTCCTTCTCAGCCAGAAATTTTTCTGCCTTTTCTGCTTGATCTCTCCTTATTTGCTCTCTAACTGCTTCTCTTGCCGCCTTTTCTTCAATTTTTTTCTTTGCTATTTCAAATGCCAAATGTTGCACCTGATTTTCTGCACGATCCCGCCTGGCTTTGGATATTTCTTGTCCTTCCCGTCTACGCTTGAACTCTTTTTCTTTCTCTTTCTGGATGAAACAAAGACAATTACCAGCTGGTATACTTTTGCAGTGGATCACTCTTCGTCTGGCTTCTGTCCGTCCAGTCTGACATGGGTGACCCTATCAGGAGCCTGAGCTCCAGAGAGCATGGCTCTCGGGATCATGGAAGCACGCAAGCCCCTTCATCATGTCAAGATGGTGATCCCCGTCAACTGGTCCTCCAGGTTGGGGGTTGGACACAGGGCTGACAACTCTGTCCCGGAAAAACGACTACGTTAAGGAAACAGCAGCAAAGACAAACTCTACTTCGGTGCGTGGTGGGCCTTCCGGGTCAGGTGGGACTCGTATGAATGCTGATGGCCAAAGCCAAGAGGACGCTACCAGCAGGATGAGGGAGGACATGAGCACCACTAAGACAAAGATCAGACTGGGACGCTGGAACGTGAGGACCATGTACAAGACTGGCAAGCTGGCACAGGTAACATCAGAGATGAGAAGGTTCATCTTCATATCCCGGGAGTGGGCGAAAGTAGATGGACTGGATCTAGGTGGATGAAAACCATTACCAGAGAAACCATCCTCTACTCTGGGAGTGATGAGCATCACAAGGGAGTTGCCATCATCCTCAGGAAAGGCATAGAGCGGTGCCTGCTAGAGTGGAAGCCCGTCAACAACAGACTGATGAGCGCAAGACCGAAGGTCAGGCACGTCAACATCACCATCATCCAGTGCTACGCAGCAACCAACAGCAGCAATGAGACCAAGGACGACTTCTACAGCCAGCTGTAGGCCGAGGCAGAAAAAGCCCCATGACATGACCTTCTCGTTGTCATGGGAGATCTCAATGCCAAAGTCGGGAGTGACAACACTGGCTATGAGAGAGTCATGGGGAGACATGGGGTGGGGACCAGGAACGACAATGGGGAGAGACTGGTGGAGTTTTGCGCCAAGACCAACCTTGAATGGAGGGACGCACTGACCAGTTCCAACTGACCTGGAGCACGCCAAATGGAAGAGACAGGAACCAGAATGACCACCGGATGATCAACGGTATCTGGCAACGTTCCCTTCTAGACGTGAGCAACAAATGGAGTGCAGACATCGGGAGTGACCATCATCTAGTTATTGCATTCATCAGGTTGAAGCTGAAGAAGACCTAAGCCAGGACCAACTTCCAGACAAGATTCAACACACAGCAACTGAGAGACAACAAGATGAGGACTGCCTTCGTCACAAATGTCAGAAATAGATTGCAGGCTCTGCAAAGACCTGGCAGCTCAACACGACATAGACACAACATGGCAACAGATTGCAGCACTGTACACCGAGAGCAGCAAGGAGAAGCTTGGATACCGAATACCAATAAGGACTGGATACAGCAAGAGACCTTAGATAGCATTACGGAGAGGAGGGAGATCAAGGAAAATCTACTTCAGACAAAGTTTCCGCGACTACGAGAGAGACAAGAGGAGCTTTACAGAGAGGTGCACAAGAAAGTGAAGAGGATCACCTGCTGCACCAAAAGAGACGCCATGGACAAACTGGCAGCAGAGGCAGAAGAGGCGGCAGCACAAGGAGAACAGGGGCGAGTCTTCAAGATCACCAAGCGCATGTGTGGCAGGTTCAGGGGAAGCAATGGAGTGCCAATCAAGGACAAACAGGGAAAACGTCTGACAACAGAGAAGGAACACGAAGAGAGATGGGCTGAACACTTCTGGGAAGTCCTCAACCGACCACCACCTGATGAGGAAGCTGTCATACGAGAAGCCAAGCAAGACCTAGAGATTGACACTGAACCTCCAATAAAGGAAGAGATCATGGCTGCCATCAAGACCCTAAAAACCGGCAAGTCACCAGGCCAGGACAATCCTGATGCTGAGCTGCTTAAGGCAGACTCTGAGTTAGCAGCAGACATCTTGCTACCACTCTTCACAGCTGCACGGGAGGGGGAGAAGGTACCTGATGACTGGACCAAAGGAGGGATAATCAAGACTCCAAAGAAAGGAGACCTGCACGACTGCAACAACTGGAGAGGGATCACTCTACTGTCGGTGCCAAGCCAAATACTGGCCAAGGTCATCGTCAGAAGAATGTCAGACACCGTGGACGAGGGTGGACAGACCAGACCTTTACTCTGCGGAACATCATTAAGCAATGTACAGAATGGCAACGACAGCTCCACGTGAGCTTTGTTGACTTTCAAAAGTCGTTTAACAGCATTCACAGAGAAAGCCTTTAGAGCATCCTTCGACACTATGGCATCCCATCCAAACTGGTGCACGTGATCAAGAGCTTCTACAACAACTTCAGATGCTCTGTAGGCCATAGCGAAACCTTCTTCGAAGTAAAGACGGGTGTAAGGTAAGGATGCGTGACGTCAGCAGTTCTCTTCAACTTGGGCATTGATTGGGTGATGATGAGGACGACAGAGAACACGTCTAGAGGGATACGATGGAGTCTCTTCTCGACTCTCGACGACCCTGACTTTGCCGATGACCTGGCGCTACTGTCTCACACACACCAACGCATCCAGGACAAGACAAGCAGACTTCAGATCTTTGGGCAGCATGTGGGTCTCCGAATCAGCACCAAGAAAACAGAGACCATGACACTGAATGTCCACAATCCAGCCCTGTCAAAGTGAATGGGACAGATCTACGCCAGGCAGACAATTTCACATACTTAGGCAGCATCATCAAACCCGAGGGCGGCACAAAGGAGGATATCCACAGCAGACTGGGCAAGGCCAGGAGCGTATTCAAAGAGATGAACAACATCTGGAGATCCACACAGTACAGTACCAGAACCAAGCTGAGACTGTACCAGAGCTGCATTTTGCCTACTCTCCTGTATGGATTTGAATCTTGGAGAATGACGGAGGCAGATCTTGCCAAACTTTGATCCTTCCACACCACCTGTCTTCAATGAATCCTCCACATCTTTTGGCTGGAGAAGATGTCCAACGAAAACCTGCTACGGAGATGCAAGCAAGAGGACTTGGGCACCATCACTACAAGAAGACGATGGAGGTGGACAGGACATGTGTTGAGAAAAGACCAACAGTCATTCACAAGGAAAGAGGAAGACAGTGGAGAATGCAAAGAAAGCAATGCGGAACTCTTCGGGTCCACTGGCTAGGTTGGCTCGGGACAGCAGAGATGGAGGAGCTTTGGTGCTTCCTTACACACCACTGTGTGTAATGGATAATAATGATGATGATACTTAGCAAGACAAAAATGGATAACATGGAAGTATGCCGATAAACTGATGGATCAAATTTAGTAATTTTAGAATTAGCTTATTACCGTTGACTCACGGACAATAGACAACAAAGTAAATGATACAAATCATCTTGCGTAATTTTTATCGTCTTATGGTCTTTACTAATTAGACTCGACAGTAAAAACTGGTTCTCAAATAATGAAACTAGCGTCCCTATAATTCTACATGGTTGCATTATCATAGGTTGAAATATAACAAAAACTAACACTTTATACAGTTGCAAATTGCTCGTTACACATCATATTGGAAGTAGTCTTATCACAGTATTTGTATGTGCAATTTGAGGTTCTGTCAGTTTCACAAACAATGCTTGGTTCTGTCAGTTTCACTCAGAATAAGTAAGCTTTTGATAACTTCATCAAAATTGCAGTTTCAAAGGCCACTTACCTCGTTTTCGTCGACCTGTTTTGCTTCTCGTCGACTTTGAATCAACTGCTCAGCTCTTTGCACTCTTTGCTCTAATCCTATTGGGAGCGGAGTTTCAACTTGTGAGACAGTATCTTCTGATGCACTTTCGGTGCTGTTTGGGACATCTTCTGAGTTAACTGTTGAGGCTTCATCCACAGACGTTTCTGCTGTCGTTTGACTGCTCCATTTATCCTCGATTACCTGTAAAGCAATTTTATGGATTCAACTTAGACAACTTTATGTTTAATTAAAAGTAAATCAGTAGCGTTAATGCAGTCACATATGAGCCATGAAAAGCTTTCATGTAAAATAGGCACTCAAAAGTTTGTTCAATCGCCTTTGTTCAATGTTTGAAAGTTTGAGTAAATGTACTACCTTTGATTTAAAAACATACTTTGGGCAAAGACCACATAACTGCAGCCACTAACATCTATCTTCTTGAGCAAAATGTTCAGCCACAGTCCCTCAGTTATACATTCAAATACAAAATATCTAATTTTAATACCCACTTTAATACCCTGGCCATGCTCCTAAAAAAGAGTGGGTTCTCTTTCAAAAATTAAACTCTTGATATGCATATGACCCACGTGCCAAAAAACAGAAATCAAATTATGAACATGCTTCAGTGTAAGTATTCAAAATAATGTAGGTAATTTACAATACAATAGCTGTCCTATAACAGTACCTTGATACTTCTCGTTAGTCTTGAAACAAACTCTGACGCCTTAACAAAGCCAGGTATTATGTCCACTGGAACTCCAGTTTCATCAATTAAGTAAGTTGCAGGGACTAGTAGCACAGGATCTTTTAATAATTAAGTTTTATAGCAGCAGCATAAAAAGGAGCAAAAGAAAACCACAACAAAGCAAAAGAATTCATGCCTTTTTATAGCTGGAAGTAAAGAGTGTGTCAGTGAGTTATGAACGGAATAATTCCATATATACTGAAAAACATAATGACTCTATAATAATGACTTATGTTGTACAAGTGTTTTCTGTTATAATTATAAACATATAGCAGTTTAATGGTCATTAACTCACCCTGAAATTCAACTATAAAAAAGAGTACAGATAAAAAGGAACAGACAAACATGGCTCTTATATTTTCAATTGCTTCCGAGGGACTCCTTTTTATCAATAGTGGTTCCTATCACAGAATGTATAAATGAACATAGAACAATAACAACTACACTGTTCCATAAAAAGGCTTTGTGACATGGAGTGAGCTCAATACACCTGCACCAAATTCCATTTCAAGTTCTAGTTGAGGGCTTTGTTAGACAAGGATACCACATTCCAACCTTTTTCGGTTCTGCTGCTTGAACATAGCTTTGATGCTGTGTCATATCTTTAACACTGTAGTCCACAAAATAAGTGAAGGGTTAATACTCTCTACTCGCAATTAATTTCTTAATGGCGAGTAGAGAGTATACATGAGCTAGTAGAGAGTATATGGAGAACTTCAACAACTAGACTGAGAAAGAAATTCCAGTAGTATATCCTCTAACAAAGAAATCTCTTTTCAACTTGAGATATTTCTCTGAGCCTATATTCCATCCAAGCTTAATTACATGGATCTTAAACCAAAGTAATTCCTGGAAAGCAACTGCTTATATAGGTTTGAGAAGTCTACCTAGAAGCCAGTAGAACTCTCCAGAACAATACAAAATGCTATCGAAAGCTGCAGAACATTCTAGAAGCTTTTAGAATAAAATAGAGTCAAATAGGACTTCCCAGAAGCCTCATGTAAATATTGCATTAGTATTGTTCCTGCAGCACAGGGAAGGTTTCTAGAAGATTCTAGGTATATATATATATATATCACTTTCTAGAAGGTTCTAGATGTACATTTTGTAGAGGGTTCCAGTGTGCATTTTGTAGAAGGTTCTAGACATCCATAACATGCTGGAAAAAATGTCTCAAAATAATTGAATTGAAACACAAAGATATGTTCCACAGAGTGTTTATGTCATGAACAGTTTACACTAAGTATGATAAAAAAAGCCTTAAATCACATGAAAGGATACAAAACATAGCAAATTGTTTTCCCTCATCCCTAGAAGAGAAATTTAGATCAAAAAGTCTAGTTCATACAGCAATAGCAACATGAGCAATGGTATAATATCTGATTTAAATCAGAATAAGTTTCACAAGTACCTAGCATGGGCAATAATCAATAATACAAGACCATTCTTCTCTTCTCACTGTAAAATTTCATGCTACTTTTAAGATTTGAATGTTCAAGAAAAGGTAGATATTTCATGCTTTGCATGTAAAAGGAAAGGCAAAGTAAAAAGTGAATATATCAAGAAATAGATAAATAGACTGAGTCTACATCAAACTCACAAAACATAAAGAAGAAACAAGAGGCAAAACAGAAACATGGTAAACATATTGTGACAAAAATGTACAACATCCCATGCCTAAAACAGAGATTGATGTAAACACGGTGCTTGTGCCTTGCAAGACCATCCGCTCCATTTCTGGATGAAACTACGAGATGCATTTTCAACACGTCAGAACATCATCAGGAGGAACCACGTCAGGTTTCGGCCCCTCTACCTCTACCATTTAAATGACGTGGCGGGCCCCCCCTTTTTGGAGGTGTTCCGAGATATGCAGTTAGGTGGTGGTAGTTACTTTCGGATGGTCTTGATTTAACATTGTACAGTCCATTCTTTGTCACTTCGTTTATGTCATATGTAAAAGGATACTAAAACTAAACAATGTTCGTCCCAAGAAGAGATGCAAAGATTTGAATTGAGCATTGACTTTCACACTTAATAGTATACAATGAAACTTCCATCAAAGCTCAAGTATCATCAACATCCTCCTTTATCATCATTGTCAGCCTTATTTCCTTTTACATAAAGTCACTGACTGTCACACTATGACAAATCCATTTCCTAATCAACTATTTTGCAGTTCAACTGCAGTCTTCCCATTCCTTTTCTACCTGCTAGTTCCAAGTTCCAAGTTCCACCCTTTTTCAATAATGCATTGCAATCTTCTGTTTAAAGCATATGAACCAACAACTCCAGCTACAATTGCCATTCCTAACTCTCCAAACTGGACACTATAGTGGACAATAGAAGTCCTAAATCAAAGAAATCGGATGGGACTTCTTATAACATCGAATGTCTTGTCAATTACCTACTAGATTTAACCCAACTTACAACTACAAATACCGTGGAGTGGATCTCCAGGAAATCTTAAATTTAGCTTATTTTGAGCTACAGTGGTATCTGTAAAGATGTATGATACAATAACATGAACACTAACAATGACCCAGGAAACCAAACTTGATAGCATCCTAAGAGGTAGACCCAAATTATTTGAAAACAGCACACCATCAAGTCACAACTGTATACGCCTATACCACTTTTTTCAAACATCTTCCAAGAAAGCTGAATGCCCTTTATGGGACACAGTTGGAGAGCTAAACACAATCTTGCTAGTGAATGTTTACTAAGGGTTCCTCACCATAGCATCATACCGGGATGATGGCACTGTTAAAAGTTTTGTAGAGATAGAAATGTTGCCTAAAAAAATTGCAACATTGAGCTGAAAACATACTTAAAAGCTTCTTTCGTTTGACACTTCAAAGTAAGAATCATCAGAAAGGGAGACTAATTTAATGACAAAGGTTTACTGAAAAGCTACTTTTACTGGTCAATACACTCATTGAAATTATTTTTGTCTAAAAAGAGGACACTTGTCCATAGAGCTCTTTGTATCTGTTCTATATTTAGATTAAATTCGGAGCTAAAATCTATTCTCTTTATAAATGGGTATCCACAGGATTTTCTTTACAAAATTCTTCTGGAAAAGATAACTCACTTTTCGGCAAAAAAATATTTTGGCCCTAAAAAATGTCTTGTATACTTAAAACTTCCGTGGTCAGGCAATGTTTCCATCTGCACAGAAACAGATTAAGTTGTAGTTACATGTTTCTTTGCCATCAATCCCATAATTGTTTTCACAACTTGGAATATCTTGCCATCCATTCACAAAGATTGTGTACCTACCACACAAAAAAGCTTACTAGTATATGATTTTCTTTGCCAATGTGAAGCTCGGTATGTAGGTCACACTTCTCAAAATGCCAAAATGTGTAAGGACAAGAATTTTCAGATAATTGGCACAGCTTGATCATCCTTTCATCTAAATGTATTAGAGTCTGTCTGCATTAAAATAAGAAAACCAGGACTCAAAATAATGCTTGTTTCTTGATTTTCTCTTTGTTTCTTTTCTTGTTTATGATTGGTTAGTTTGGTCCTTTTGGTTGCACCTCCTCGCGGTAAGGACTGGGAAATGGCAGTGTCGAAGGCAGATTTCCGATGCTCGCGTTTATCGCGTGGGTTCAACCTGGGCGAAGGGTTTCTGCTGGAGCTGGTATCGGCTGATGCAACCCGGGCATATCTGCTCGTAAGGAAGTTGCAGCTGGGTCTCACTGAGCCCAGACACTTCGCGCTCTGCATCACTTCCAGTGAGAACCGAATCTGCCCAGTATAAGGCTTTCGATCGATAGCCAAAAGCACGGTCAATATCCTGTCTTCGTCAGCGATCGCAGCGGTCCTCTCCAGAGTCGGGATGGTCGGCGATGCGGATTCCAATATTTGGATGGCACTGATCGACGGCCACACCTCCAAGCCTATCCCCTCATCTTGGGTGCGAGTCGAGGAGGAGAAAACCCACATAAAAGTGGTTAGTGGCGCTGGTGACGCCATCGTAAAACCAACCACAGAAACATTATGACAATGTCTTCTTCGAATCCCCCAACCAATGCTACCACATCCGGGGCAGCCGATGCACCGGTGGATGGTTACTGCAGGTCCCGGGGAAAAGTGGACGACTGTCAGTGCTAAAACCATGTAATTTGCTCAGGCTTGCTAACTGGAATGTCAGAACTACGTCGAGACGTACCAACATCTTAGCCGACGAGCTCCTGAGCTATAACATTGACCTGGCGGGATAACCGAGGCCCGTATACCTGGGGCAAGAACCTCAAATATTGAGATGTCCTCATGCCTGTCGGCCTACAGATGTTTTCATTCGGGTGGTGACCTTAAGGAAAATGGTGTTGCGTTTATGGTCCGAAGAAAGTATACTGATGCCGTTCTGGACTTCGTAGCGATATCAGATCGCATCGCAGTGCTCGAACTCAAAGGCACAGTAAACCTGTCAATAGTCGCCGTGTATGCTCCAACAAATGAACATGATGATGAATCTAAGGACGAATTTTACGGTCTAATTCAGTCAACCTTGTCATCAATCCCGAAAGGCAATATGATAATAATTTCCGGCGACCTAAATGCCGAGTCTGGACGAGATAGAAATGGATAGGAAGCGTGTCTTGGTCACTTTGGTACCGGCACTGTAAATGATGACAGCTTGCAAATGCTTTCCTTCGCCAGTCACAATGGATTTGTGCTAGCTAACTCGTGGTTCAGACATAAGCCAGCTCACAGAATCACCTGGATATCTAACTCTGGCAAGTGCACTAAGGATATTGACCACTTTCTGGTGTTCTGAAGGTTTCATTCGTCGGTTTATGATGTTCAAGCTATGCACGGCACATGTGCATGTTCTGACCACTGTATGCTGCTTGCTAAAAAAAACTTACGGTTACAAAAGTGTCCTCTCCGGAAGTTTCTGGTGCGTCCTGACTGCAGCTTGCTCCAAAATCCGTTGATAGCGAAAGTATTTCAGTTGGAACTTTCTAATCGATTCATGGTGCTGGAAGAAGAATCCAGTGGAGCACCTGATCGATGGGCGTTAATAAAGAAAGCTACCACTGGCGCATTAACAGCCGCGTGTAAACCCAGGAGAACACGTAAAAAGCCGTGGATTAGTGACAATACCTTACACCTGGTGGACGAGTGGCGGGCTGCTATCCACAAAGGCGATAATAAGACCAGGAACTCGCTAAATAGGGCCATTGTCCACGAGCTCAAGGACTCTTTGTATTACACTGCGCAGTCTGACCGTTGAGCGGCAAGGCGTCAGTGAAGTAATAAAAGCAGCTGATGGTAGCCGTTTAAAGGAAAAAGCCGCCAAAGTAGAAAGATGGGCTGAATACTTCGAGCAACTGCTAAATAGGCCAAATCCAGTGCAAACAGACGCTGGACTGTTAAATACGGAAGCGGATGATGAAGTGATCCTACTTCTGGACTGTGCACCCTCTCCAGCAGAAGTAAAACGCACGATTGCCAGCCTAAAATCGAACATTGCAGCGGCTGTCGACAACATACCAGCCGAAGCGCTGAAAGCTGGCAGGGAAATTCCTTGTTCTTCCGAAGCGGGCTTCCGAAGTGGGCGTCGGTGTGTGGACCAAATTTTCTGCCTCTGTCAGATCTTCGAGCGATGAATCCGGAATGGCCAGCCGTTCTGCGCCCTCTTTGTGGATTTTGCGGCGGCCTTCAACTCCCTGCATCGTCCTTCACTTTGGTCTGTGCTCTTAAATCTGGGCCTACCTCGAAAAATCGTAGATGTTCTGAAGTCTCTGTACGACGGCAGCAAAACCATGGTCTGGGTCTATGATGATGTCAGCCACCAATTTACCATCACCACCGGCGTTAAAGAAGGAAGTGTCATCTCACCGTCACTCTTCAACATAGCTTTGGACTGGATTCTAGCAAAAGCCGTCATTGGACCATGTGGTGTTGTTGTAGCCCACGGGCTCATGGTGACGGATCTGGGGTACGCTGATGATTTGACAAACCTTGGTAAGACGGAAAGTGATGCCCAAACTTTCATTAACAACTTAGACCGCCATGCTACGATGCTGGGATGAAAAATAAGTGTAAAAAAGACCAAATTCCTGGCCAGCCAGCCAATGACGCTAAATCTTAACAGAATAATGATCCAGCAAGTGGACAATTTTGTCTACCTAGGGTCTACGTTCACCGCGGGCTCAGTGTCTTGCTCGAATGAAATTATTGCTTGAATTGGCAAAGCCAGTGCTAACTTTGGCCACCTTCGGAAACACCTCTTCTTGAGGTATGACATCTCGGTTTCAACGAAGATGAAGGTGTACAACAGCTCAATCATCCCCGTCCTACTATATGGCACGGAAACGTGGACTTACGCTGCAAGTGACATGCACGGATTAGAAACGTTCCAGATGTGGTGTTTGAGGACTATCCTAGGTGGGAGCCTGCACGACCGCATGACCAATATTTCCATCCAGTCACAATGCTGTGAACAGCTGTCCATCCACATCATCGTCAGAAGCCAGCGACTCTGCTGGTTCAGGCATGTCTCACAGATGACGCCAAAACGGTTGCCCAACTCTATCCTCTTCAGCAAACGGCCAGTGCACTAGTGTATGCCTCAGAGCTCGCCCAAATTGTTGTGGGCACACCATTTAGCTGACAATCTTAAAGCTTGTCATCTGCTAACAACCGGCAACAACCGATCGAAGTGGCGCAACAGATGGTGGCAAATCAGTCTCAGTGGTGGGGATTCATGAGACCCATCAAGTGCCCCCCACAACGGATGACGTTTTCGGCGATAAGTGCAAGTAAGTAGTTTCAATGCATGTTTCATATAAAAATGTTGCCATATACCTATACTTCCCTTTCTGATGTTTCAAACTCTGAAAAGTGTCAGGTGAAAAAAGCTTTTAAGTATGCTTTCAACACAATGTCCCAAATTTTCAAGGGGAATCATAACTTTTGTACTGCAAAAAGATTGTTCAAGACAGAAATATCTGACCTGGAGAGTTGATGCTTTCACTAGCAACCATAGTTGGTGCTTGCCTTCCTGATTCCGGCTGTAATTTCATCAGAGCAAGAGACAGACTTAAGGGAGAAGGTGGGGTCCAAGTAGACAAATGTATCCACGTGCTCAAGAGACTCTCCATTGAGACTCAGAGACATGGGGTTGCTGGTCGAAAACTTTTGTCACACTGAGTTTTAGTCCCAGTATGGCTGCTTGGTGTTGCAAGTTGTCGATGAATTTGTGAGTATCGGATTCAGTTTCCCCCAGGTACGCAAGGTCACCTGTGTACATGAGGTCTGTCAGCTTCAGATTGTCTGCGAGGAGAACACCATGTGTGCCAAAGACAGATTTTGCAAGAACCCAATCTAATGCAATATTGAACAGCAACGGAGATATGACACAGCCTTGCTTCACCCCAGTGAAGGAAATTGGTGATTCATTTCACCGTACACGTGCACAGTTGTGTTGCTGCTGAGGTACATAGACTTCAGAACTGACACCAATTTCTGTGATAGGCCAAGGTTCAAGAGAGTGCCCATAAGGAGGGATGATGCAGCGAGTCAAACAGTGCCACAAAGTCTACCAACAGGGTAGAGAATGGCTAGGCATTTTGAATGAAATGTTCAAACACCTGATGCAGACTAGACTTGGTCCACGCATCCTCGTCCAATACTGAAACCCCCTTGCGCTTCTTGGAGATTAGTCTCATAAAGCGAATTGATCCTCGGTCACAATAAGGAGGTGAGAACTTTTCCAGCTATTGATAACAAGCTAATGCTGTGATACTTTTGGTATTCATCTTTTGTACCCTTTTTGTACACAGGTACTACCATGACATCCTTGCAGTCTTGAGGCATGTCATTACTTACATGGTTTCCTAGATGGGCCAAATAAATGATTTCATGGTTACGGGGGCCATTATGAATTGTCATGCAAGGATATGAGACAAAATGGTGGATTCATAATGACAACATAAATTGCCCATACTTCATTCGTTGTCAATTCTATGTTTAACATGATAAATTAGAACAGATTTATACTTTTAATAAAGACAAAGTATTATTTATTTTGAATATTTACAACCCAGGGAATCACTTTTTACTTCCAGGACAAGAAAATAATGACGTCTTTCTTAAAATATAACCAGTAACAATCTTCTGAAGAGGAATCCTCTTCACACACCCACCTAAGAAATATGTCACCAAGTAAAACACCATTGAAAATTGGAGGTCACTTCTAAGGGGTATATCTCAAAAATGATGCAGTCTATGGAGACAAAGGGACTATCAAATGAAAGGCCAATCCATAAGGATGCAGAAAATTTACAGAAAATCTTCATCACCTTAACAGTTTTGAAGTTGATTTGATGAATGCAACTGGCGGTCGATCTTAGACCACTTCTGCCAAGTCACAGAAACCAAAAGAAAATTATGCGAAAACAACAAAGGACAAACAAATAACTGTATTTTGAAAACAAACAATACTTTATCGTAATAAAAGGTATAAATCTGTTCTAATTTACTGTGCTAAACACAGAATTGACAACGAAAGAAGTATGGGCAATTTATGTTGTCATTGTGAATCTGCCATTTTGTCTCACTTTTCCGACAATTCATAATGGCCCCCATAACCATGAAATCATTTATTAAACAGAATGTCTCAAAAGAAAATAGCAAAAATCCATAGCTTTGGATTTTAAAAATTAGACTAGACCAAAGTGCTTAGAATATGCTTTCCCTGGTCTTGCATTGAATTATTTGGATGGAGTCTGATAGCTTAATTGTCAGCAAATATGAGAAAATGATCAGCAGATGGCAACTTAATCCACCTTGGCAGGTTGTCACTGCAATTTCCAAGGATTTCTTTAGCAGCAGTATTGAACAGCATTGGTAAAATACACTACCTCAAGAAACTCTATATGGTTAAACAAGGAGACAGAATATAATTATGAGCTACCTTAAATGATTGACTACGCACTGCTACTCAATTAAGCGCCACAGTCAAATCAACGCCACACTTCGGAAAAATATAACTAAATTAGTGCTAAAGTTAAATAATCACCATGACACCTGTTTGATTATTTACAATAAGTACACTAAGAATTGTGTTTATTAACAACTTACCAAAACAGTATACAAAGATACTGGTACAAGACAAAAAGAAAAAGATAAACTTCTTTGGAGAAGTGAAAGATGAAATTTCATTGTTATGATGTAAAGTTTGAAGTGCCATGTCTCAGAAATTGAGCTCTTTCCCTCACAATGAAAACAATAACCTTGGTAAAAACAAATCTCCTGGTGGTAAATTTTGTAAAAGGAAGACTTATAACCATCAAGTCAAAACATTACTTAGCCCCAATTACATTAAAAAATTTAAGCATTCTAAACATTCTTTGAACTAAGCACCACTACTCAATTATGTGCTGCATTCAATAAATGCCATAACAGATACCTGTATAATTAAAGTGTGATAATCTCAAGTGTCAGTTAGAGGCTGATTCAGCAACTAATGTCATAAATTGTGGTAACGTACTGGCATTTTTAACTATGCAATAGTAACATCTCCTTCATGCAAGTATGTTTTTTTACCTTAGTGAAACAAACCTTGGCTAAAACAAACATTCCTTGAGACAAAATTGTAAACACTAGCTCAACAGTCAAACTATCATGCATTCCTAAAAGAAAAGGTGAAAGCTAGCAAAGGGGTAGACTTATTACCTACTAGATATTACACATTGCTAAGCTGCTTGTTACCTTTCATGCTTCATCTCTTTTAAACTTCATACAGCTGACAAGTAAAATCACCTACTAAGACTAGCAGATAATTTAATGACAAGTTGAGATATTGTCTCTGACTGTGTGCTGGGTTATAAACTGTCATGAATCTTACCTAAAATCACAATCTGTACAATCTACAATTAACTATTTTTTTCCAGCAAACTGAAAACATTACAAACATTCAGTCTTCCCTCAAATAAGGTTCTAAAGAACAAAGAACCTCTTCCATTCTGACATGACATTTGTACATGTTACAAACCAATTTCCAATGGTCCTTTCAATGAAGATGACTGCTTGGAGAATGTGCCACTCTGACTGGTGAAGCATAAGCCACAGCCACATAGTTAAGCTCTGTGCCTTGCCAATCTTCACTAAAGAAAACTTGTAAACTTTCACTTCGTACCATAAATAGAGATATCTATTAAAGTCTTTCGCTATCATAACAGAATGATGCACAATCTAAAGAGTTTGAATATGTGAGACAAGCCCCTAACAGAATGAGCATATTACTGATATTCAATATCAGCGAACTGAGGACACACCATTCAGCCACTTAGTCTCACACAACCTCATGACAGGAATGAACCTCCCTCGCAAGATATTGCAGAAGCTATTTTTCTTTAAAAGTCCCGGGAACTTGACAATTGTGACAGATAACAAAGTGAGTTGACAGCAGTGGTATCAAGGTGCACAACGGTATAACCAGCAGAAAGCAACAGTACATGTCAAATCTTTGCTTCAACAATAGTAGCAAAGTTACTTGGCTTCCTTTGACAATATTCAGTACATTCTATCCAGTTTAATAAGAACCTAGAGATGCAAGAATAAATTTCTAAAATGTTACTTACTGTTCAAAATGAACTTTTACACAGATACAGCTGTCCTTAACACAGTTTTCTACCTACAATAATAACAGTGTGGCAAAAGTCAATCAATATTTGTATGTATATATATCATATAATAAATTTATATAATAATTTATTGACATTTTGAATAACTCTTAGAAATTTATATATAATCATCAAAGCTTAGCATAGTTATTTAAATTGTTCAATAATGAACAATTTCTATTTATGTTGATGCCAATGTAGCGGGTTTGGGTCACTGTTGGTTAGTAAATAATTAACAACTTAGCTTTTGGTTTTCAATAACAGGTTTTCATGACCAACTGTGACCTTGTGTTCATTTCAATAGGGTAGTGCATATGCCAGAATCTTCTCAACTTGTACTATTACAGTAATACAAAATTCTCCTATAGTAATTGCAACCAAAAATCACCAGATCTATTGCCCATAACGGTAATCAAACTAATCACTAAACAAGTTACCAATGTCATAAGTACTTTCAATACTAAAATATATGCAGGTCACCTATATGAGAAAAACCCAGCTTGTCTTCGGCTCTGTCATATGATTACGGCCTTGTAGGTCAAAAATTCACATATGGACTGTTCTCAGTTTGAAAAGGATGATAAAGTTGTAAAATTCACAGTTTTCAAACTCACCACCTAACAAGACTCTGCTGTGGATATAAGCCAAACTGTTGTAAAATGACCATCAATAAATGCCTGGATCCAGAAGGTTATCAAGATCTCTGCCCAACATTAACGATTTGTTCCTTGTGACTATTCAACAGACAATTCAACATTAACAAAAGCACAACCTTTGCCCTGGTGAAAGTAGAAATGGATATCTTATAACTAAATTTATACTTTCCAAATTGCCTTGAAAATTTGTGACATTGTACTGAACACATATTTGAACGGTTTTCATGTCTGACACTCCTCAGAGTATAAATCATCAGAAAGGAAGCAATAGATATATGGCTTATATATTCCCCATGTCATCTGAATAATCTTTAGACTTCAGCCTTTCATTATGACAATGCAACTATTACCTCTGCATTTCGCCATGTTTCTTCCATTTCCTGGGAATCATTAGTGTCTCCTGGTATATAGAAGTAAATAGTATATATATATGTATATAACTAGCATAATTTAAGCTGTATATCATGTTCGCAAAAATATTCTTTAAACCATGGAACAGGAAACCAGCAAGATTTGTCCAAATGCCAGAACACATTTACATTAACCAAGCATAACAGTAATAATATTAATATCCACAATTCAATACAAATTAAGCACAAACTGAATAACGCAATCGTCGGAAAAGCGAAAGAAAACCTCCACAGACTATATAACCCCATTCTTACTTCAGTCTAGGAAGGTCGTAGAATGTTTTGAGGCCTATACTGCTGATACTGGTCTTAAGGACCCTGCAAAGCAACACCAATTGGTGTAGACACCACTATAATTATTGCGCCAGAAGAAAAGGTTCATAATGCATTGAAAACACGGTCAGAACGTCTTCCAATAACAAGAGGATTATAAAACAATGTCGTAACAGCCCATCATTCCTTATTACCTGGTTTTGAACTGATTAAGTTTGATAAAATTGTATAGAAAACTGCTTAAGCCAACATTCAATAAAGTCTCAATCATGTACATGCTGCTCTTCTATCTAACTTCCGTACACGGTCACAAAGCACTCACGTGAATTATCAACATTTAATTAATCGAGATTTGTATTAGACCTACCTTCCAGATAAACCAAGAAAATCTTTTTCTTTTGAAACGCCTCTTGAATTGCAGATGCTACATTACCTTCAAACCAACGCATTGTTCACAGGGCAATGGGATACAAGACAAATCAACAAATTGTAAACCACTTTACTTTCGACTACAATGTTAATGTTTCGCCATAAGTTTTGGAGTAAAGTGGGATGTCGTGTCGTAGCTTCTGTCTGAAAACGAGGACTTAGAGGATAAATGGTTATTTGTCATTCAACCAACAAACACAGCTGTTTGATGTTCTATAAAGACAAATAGTTTCAAAAACGACGAACGTAATCTAAACGGTAAACATTAGGTAAGATTATTCTTTTTTCAGAAATGATGCAGTGTTACCTATACGCTAAGTTATAGTGAGCATACTGCGTAAAGGAGACACGGTCGTTCACAAAATAATTCGTATCCGAGTACTTCTGCACAAATGCTTTTAAAGTCCTCGACAGTAGATTTTGGGTAAACACGCCTGCCACTTTATGTTAGATATGAAATATTCTCATTAAAGAGAGGAACAGTCTTGCCAGGTACGTATGAATGTTGCGTGCGTAACTCTTTAAATTCTGATAAACAGGGGGACTAGCTCAAATGGTAGAGCGCTCGCTTAGCATGCGAGAGGTACCGGGATCGATGCCCGGGTCCTCCAAACGACGTAGATGTGTCATTTTTAACTCACGGTTAATTCTTTTGTAAAAGAAATAAACTTAACTCACGGTTAATGCCTTTGTAAAAGGAATAAACTTAACTCACGTTTAATTGCTTTCTAAAAGGAATAAACCTAACTCACGTTTAATTCCTTTGTAAAAGGAATAAACTTAACTCACGGTTTATTCTTT
>JANTCA010046991.1:0-18614 GCA_024741275.1 Chironex yamaguchii
AAAGAAGACATTAACTTTTTTTAATTTTTAACTTTTTAAATTTTTTTTTAATTTAAATTTTGAGCCCCCCCCCCCCTGGGAAAAATAAAAGTCGGCGCCTATGATCCTTTCTCTGTTTGTTGTCATCACTTAGCAGCTTTTTAATACCTTTCTTCATTGCTTTTTCAGAATTACACTTCAAAATAGGTTCCAGTTTCAAATGCTTAAAACAATTATCCCGGACACCAACCATAAAGTCTCACCAACCCGGAAAAATTTGTCACCTATTCAATCACTACTCTCAAGGTGTCACCAATTCAACAATAAGGAACTATAGGTGATACCCAACAACGACCAGAAACAAATAAAAAAATCAGTGCTCCAAATAATTTCAACATTTTTACTAGTATGTTGAATATTGCTTCATTTTTTAAAAAAGGTAATGGCATTTCTTCAAATACAAAATTAGAAGAATCTTGCCTTTAAATCTGTTCATTGTGGTGTACAAAATGACCCTTAATAATGACTTATGGCAGCAAACTTTAGCTTCATACAGATTTCAAAATAATTTTCAATGATTTGTTGTAAGCATTAACCATAATGGAGATTAGAATTTAAAAAGTTAGAAATAACAATCCATTCCTTTGGGAAGAATTGTGATATCTATTTTAAAGCTTGAGTTTACAATGTTTCATTACAATAAGAATACATCATGTCAATGTCTGGACTGACAGAAATTACAAAAGTTGCAGTCTAGTGATTAGATCTTATGTCTATTAAGGTCTCATTGACTGTCTATTTCTCTAAGAAATCATTGTGATCCCACTATCCAATGCCTCTTCCTCACATACAAATACCTGCACAAAATAATGTGGACTTAAGATCATGGTTTCTGAGTCCTCCATAAAACAGGAAATTACATAAAATTAATCAGAACCTAGTTGGTGACTAGTCTTTCTTCAGTTTCCCTGTCCATTGGTCCTTGAGGAAAATCAGAAAGTCCTTCTCTACAATGAAAACTGACAGTGCTACTGCAAGTAAACAACACATGCCAATAAAGATATGAAGGATTGCAAACTTGATTCCCTGTTCACAGCAAAATAATTGCTCAGATATAGCAGTTATAACAGCTGCAAGTCCATAGCAGAACAGTACTATCTTATGAGGAACTGCATTGTTTAGTGGTCTATACTGTGTTGCAGAAAAAAATTGACCGATGAATTGAACACTATCGGAGAAATAAAATGAGAATCATTAATGACTTATAGCACGTGTAACCAGGTGCAACAGGCAACATGTAGAAACGAAAGATCCAAGAGATTTGGTGGTCCTCTGTCTAATAATCTTTATAAGGGAATTACTACAATCCAAAGGGAGACTTGCAGTGACAACTGTGAATATACTTGTACATTTGGATGTTTTATGACTGGATTTTCTTGCTCAGTGGATGTTCCATCCACTACTGGACTCCACTACTGGACTTAGCATTGGTCTCTCTGATACATATGCATAGTGGATTGCTGAATGGTAAGTACCTAACATGCCACATGCTGTAATGCAGCTATTTGGCAATCATTAATGTTTGCCAAAGCAAATAACCAATGTTTCTGGGTTGGATAGTAGGTGGACATCAACATAACTACAAACAATGAGTATGATGTCAATTGTAAGCAAAACGTTCCTCGGTAATGCAAATAATCCTAATCTCTGACATTTGTGGAATGTAATTTAAGAAATCTAGTCACAATTTATAGAATTGCTTACCTAATAGGTGGATTATCATGTAAAATAAGGTAAGTAAGCAAATGGCTTTAATTACTTAGCCATTTCCCAAATAAATAACTAATGTCAATTACACTTGTCGAAATCACAGTTTGTATACAAATCAGCTGACCTACACAGTTATGTGGTCCTATTACACATGGCACAATTGAAAGGAATGTCTAAGGAATAGGGGATAAAGTAGGAAGGAAATGATTTTTGAGGACTTCCAGCTTTTCCTAGGAAAAATAACAATGCTTTTTATTTTTCTATGAATTAATCTAAATCATTTTTCTGCCTTAAAACAATTTGGCAAGCTATGAGTAACAATACCCTTGAACTGTAGTAATATTTAGCCTTGTCTTTGTTTCTAGTGAGGTTCCTTGCAAAACTTCATCTTCACGCCTTACGCTTTCAACTGTATTATGCTATATAGTCTGTGGCAAAATACTTTAGCACATCCCCATATCCATCAACATCATCCCCTTCCACATAAAGCATTAAAAATTGTTACATTCAGTCTGAACCTTAGCTCATCATTTATCACCTAATTAGGGTTGGGATATGAGTCAACACTAATAACTGGATCACCCACACCACAAGGGACTTTTTCAATGACACAATGTGCTATGCTATGTACACTCTGATGATTTGTACTACTTCAGTTTTTCAAAGTTTTATACTTATTACAAAACTAAGACAAATATGATGTAATTTCATGATAAGGAACAAAAAGAGCTGACAAAAATACTTGAATCCTATCCTGTTTACCTATTTAGACAATTTTGGATAAGATAAATTGATTAATGATATAGAGAATGGTAGCTCTAGCAGTCAATATATTATTGTCCATGGCTTTTTCCGTATATACCCAGTATGTTGGATATATCATTAAGCTTGACAAAAGAAAACAAATTCTTGGTCAATTCATGCCAAAACACAAAATAAGCAAGACAAGTTATTTAAGCTTAAATTATTGGCATTGGGAGAATAAACACATGAATATCAAGTCTATAACAAAAAAGGCTTATGCCATTAGGTAAAGCTTTACTTTTTGTAAGATATGTCCAGCAATCTCATAAACAGTTCAGATGTTATTCAAAAAGGTATGAAATACTTTTCTCTACTAAACAGTATTCTTATGACAGAAAGGCATGGAATAACATGTAATATTGACCATAGGCTACTGAGTTTTCGAAGGTAAATTGTCCAAGTAAATAAACTACCTATTAAACTGAAATGAGGAAGGCAACCCTGTGTATCTGCTTACAAAAAGGCCTGTGTATCACTATTTATATTTACCTGTGATAAATCCTTAATGTCATATTCAAACAATTTGCCAAAATGAACCCAGCACTTCCAATAATACTTGTCAGCAGGAATGTTGATGTGAGAAAACACAATGAAAAAAGGAGCATCTTCTTGTTATAATTATCAACTTGCTCTTGGCTCATGGTTGCAAACATAAAGCACTCTGTTATCCCATTAATGGCAATAATAAGCACATAAAGGCAGTACCACCGAAGTAAGTTTGGACCTACATAAAAATTAAGTAAAGTAAGATTATCATTACCTGTGATAGGCTTTGCACATAGAGACCACACTTAATATTTTAAGTGAACAATAACAAGTTGATCATCTATACCCTCAAGTGATTATACTGTCCAAGCATGTGATCAATGGCTTCCATGGCTCGTTTGCATTGTCAAGACAGACTTGGCATAACTGGATCTTCTTCTACAGAGAACATATGGTTGCAAAACTTTCACCATGATGAGAGGGGGTAGAGTATAGCACTTCTGTCTGACTGTTCTATGAATCAAGTACACTTTCATACTATCAAAATCTAAGAAAACAAGGAAACAGTAAGGACATCAATACCTTCTTCTGAACTTAGAATTTTTCCACCATAAATATCTAAGAGAAGATAAGAGTAGCTGAATCCAAATGTGAGAATTGTGATACCAAGCAGAAGCACAAATTTTAATACCATGCATAGGACCTTTGCAGAAATTTCAGCAGCATCTTTCTCTTGCTGTCTTGCGTACTTCCCACGGATTAGGGTTTGTGAAAAGAATGTATAATAACTATCTTCAATGGGGAGAAAGACAAATCTGGCAACTAAAGATCCAAGATTATTTATGACATCATAAACACCCTGCTGGGCAAAGGTTAACACATTAAAAAGAGTCATAATGTATCTTTCTCCTTCAGTTAAAAATTGTTTTAAGAGTGACTGAGTTAAAAAGCTCAAAACAAGTCTTGCATAAAGTCTTGCCTGTCCACTCACTACAGAGATAAATGGGAAAAAGTCTCGCGGTCTTTTAAATGGAAAATCTTTCGCTATTTCCTCTTTAGCTATTGAGGTAACGTAGAACAAGAAGAAAAGATAATATGATGCCACGTACACTAAGCTATGCGCAAGTTGTGCAAAGCAAAACGATTTCAAATTTCGCTCTGGAAGAATAACCACTAGAATTACGGTAATCCCACATCTAAATGCAAGGGCAAGTCCTTCTATCACAACTCTAGAGCGTATAAATAAGTACTGTTGAGCAACAACATAAAGGGGTTCTGTAGTCAGCTCAACCACAGCTGACAATGCAAATACCATAACAGACACAGGGTAGAGCTCTTTGTAAGACTCTGACGGCCATTCAAGGAGCCGGATCCAGACAGCACAACTCATTATAGCAAATAATATTCCAACTGGTACAGTAAACCAAATTAAAGTAATAATTTCATTCCATTTCTTCTCTTTCTCCGTTTTGGTCAGGCAAGCTTTACGAAATGCCTCGCGTGAAAGAAACAAAATCGTAGAGTACACCAAAGTCAAGCGGACATTAACAATTCCTAACAGCTCCCTTGATATGTATCGAAGTATGACAGCATTCATCGCAAATGTCACCAGACGAAAGCTGACTTGGAGTATCATATTGTAGGTAGCTGCCTTAGCAGCTCCCTGAAGAGTACTCGCTGTCTTGTCAGCCATATTGTTTTTAACATCATTGGGTTGCTAGATTTTCAATGCAATACTTAAATTGTACAGAAGCCAACTAGAGGGATGCTAAAAATCAATATAATTCAAATTAAAACATATTTAATCAATCAGCCTCACGAAAAATCGAGGCATAAAATATAATTGGAGCAAAATCAAACGATGACATGAAGGACTCAGAATGTCAAGACAAAACTTATAACATTAAATTTGCCGGAAAATGCACACCATATATTTTATCTAGTGATTATGAATTGGAGGTCTGAACACTCGAAATTTCCAAGAGAAGTTCCTTTTCGCACCAGAGAAAGTAAAAAGCAATCAAAACAATAACAATTGAGGGATATGGAACTATTATCCCGTTTAGTGACATAGATTTTAATGGTAGAATTTCTGGGACAGCACCTTTTCGTCATTAAGGAGGCTCTAAAGGTAAAAAATCTACATTTTTGGATTTAAGTTGATTACAAGGATTCTAAAAAATCAAACTTTGAGGTGCTTGAGGTTAACCGAGGGTGCAAAAGATCATGTCGACTATGTCAACACTACGTGGTTGACGCCTTACCTGAGATGGAAATTTTGGGAGAAAATTATTAGGCTCTTATTTCTAACCGGCGGTCTTTCGTTCCTGGAATATCCTTTGAAGATGCAACGTCTTAAACCAATAGATTGTAATCTACTAAGGACAATATGCCATAAGATTGATGGCGTTGACAGGCGTGGACGCAGAAAGTAATACAAAAGAAGAGGACGAGGGAGAAAGAAAAACGGGTACATTATCACACCCATTGTTTCCAAAAGTGCTTTCTTAGAGAGGACACTTTTTAGCTATTAGAAAGTCAGGTTGTCATAGGCAAAAAAATATCTGTATGCAAATAAGTATTTTACTCTGTCTGGTGAAATATTCAAAAAACTTATTACGTGGCAAATTCTTATCTTCCTTCGGGGGACTCCTTGGTGGGCCTTGCCAGCTCCAACTATTTCACCGAGTAAGTGTCATCGTGAAGTCGAAGAATGTTCTTAAGAATCTAGTGATAGTGTTATATAGCATGCTTAATCTTGTCGAAAGAATTTATCATTTTAGTAAACACCAAACAATTCATTTGTGTTTGAAGTCACTTACCTCTGGGGATTTCCTTAAAGCACGTACGCAGTTAGGGGGGAGACCAGACGTACAGGTGTGTACAGGGGAGGGTCCCTGTTAAGTGCGTTCCTACCTACTTTGACTGTTTTTAATTAAAATTTCTGGATAATCTAAAGTTTCGAAATCGTCACTATTAATTCAATTTAACGAGAAATGTTTAAAAATCAAATAGTAGAAAGATTATTTGTTTACTGCTAAGGCTATTTCTGTATTTCATGCCGTTGTGAAATGTGTTTGATTTCTCTATATGTCTCAATTTAAACACTCTTCTACGCTTATTAACTTTTGTTTACCCAGTCGAAAGAACAAAACGTTTAAAAGAAAATTTTTCAACATCGGGGGGAGGGGTGGCACATTTCAATGGTCAACTGCGTACGTACGCATGGAGGGAGGTAGAGCCAAAGCGTACAAGTCCGTAGAGGGGATGGGTTCGAAAATTGGATGATTTACTGCGTACCTACTTTATGGATGGCCCGTATCTTCGATCTAAACTCACCAAAGTTCGTGGTAACTGAGGTATTGTATATCGAAAAGTAAATAGACTCTATTTTAAAATCTTATAATTTTTCCAAAACGAGGTTTTCACACGTGTGATTTTCTGAAGTGATCTACAACATCACTTGTTGTTAATGGTTTCGATGACAGGCCTTAGGCGTTCATCTCGACCTATACCGTATACCGACTACTTTTTTCGCCATATGTAATTTATGTACTAGCGTACCAACAATTTCTTAGGTTTTGCCAAATGCTCTCGAGATGAAGCCTACTGTCAATTTTTACTCAGCTTATCTTATTTTGCTATCAACGCTCAAGGTAAGTTCTGATTAGGAGTCAGATAGAAGGGGCATTTGTTAATTAGACGCAGTCGAGTCTGAACATTGCTTGTTAGCACATTAGAGCATTTCATAACCATACAGACGGAGGAAAGAGAATAAGTGTGTATAGTTTTACGACTGGGTTGGCAAGTGTTTTGGTCTGGTAATTTTTGTGTTGTGCCTGATGTGATTTCTCGCTGTTCAGTCTTGTTTGTGCGGACAGGGTTGGTCTTAATTATTGGGCTTTGTAACTTTCGGCTGGTTCTACTAAAGTTGTCGAACAATTGGTCAACTTGCTGATTTGCGAGGTATAAAAGGAGCTGCCTTTTTACCAGCGACGACGGGAGGAAATTATTTGTGATCTTGATATGGTTGAAGAGCTCAAGTTGACTTGTGACATAGGTTCCAAGCATGAATTCCGGTTTAAGCCCTGACTTGTGTTATAAGCTTCGTCTGCCGTAGAGTTATTTGAAAAATTCATTTCAAAAGTAATAAATATAATGTGATTCTTTTAACACTGGAATTCATTGCTGACATATCTTTAATTTTCACCTAGATCACACATGTTTTTGCTGCTGTAAATATCAAGCATATAATATCAATTCAAGATGGAAAGAATCTAAAAAAGATGTTGAAAACCCACACCAATGTGCTGATCATATATGCTAAGAGTGGTATGTTTTGTCTAGGAATACCAGTAAATTGATGTTTGATCGTGCCAGTGCTTATATTTGCCAGTGAATTTAATTTAATGCATTGGTCCCAGGGTCATTTGATGTTGATTTTATGTTATGCTGAACAGCTATAATCTACCAGAGCTAATGAAACTTTGCTTTTCTCGTGCTTTATTTTTGCTATCTTTTTTATCAATAAGATGTGCCTCAGCTTATAAGTTCTCATGAAAGTGAAGCTGGCCTGGTTCAAAGCTATTGACATGGAAGTATGTTGCTAACGTCTATTGTAATTAATTTTCATGTACCATAGTTCAAATTTAATATGCCACATACAATATGACACTGCAGCCTATCAAACTATATGCCTTTAAACACAGCACTTTACAAAGAAAAACCTCAAAATTTAATAGAAACACACCTGAAATGGTGTGCCAAAGAATACACATACAGCCTTTTATCATTAAACATAGCATGTTTGCTTACCATAAAGTTCACCTGCCTCCAAAGTACCTGCCTTAATATTTTAAGGTTAATCAATTTATGTGTCTATTTTTTCAGATAAGGATGCTCGCAGTAGTTTGAATTGGGTGTCAGAAGTTGCACAGGAGATCAGAGGAAAAGGAACTGTACTTTATGTTAATTGTGGGTGAGCAACTAAAAGGTTGTACTACTACAATACTCTACCTTCACATAATCAACAATAGCTCAATGATGAAAAGATCATTATATATCACAGTTGTCAGAGATAAGGCTTAAGTATTCACTTTACTTTTACTAATTGTACCTGCATTACAGTTGTTTAAATGATTATAAACAGTTTGCTACCAAAATTAAGCCCGCATACACCTGGAACCCATCTGTTGCAAAAGTTGATTTTTTTACAAAGCCAGTTCTGATCTTCTTGATGAGAACTTTATAGGTAGGAGATTCGCTCATTTTTTGTTTATCAGATGGTCAGTGTGTAGTATGCTAAAGTCTTTAATCCAATGATCCTGGAATTAAATGCATTTTTAGGAAAATTGTTCTTTCCTGTGGCTATAGGCAAACAGAAATCACAGTAAAGGGTTTTATTGGCAATTCTTTTGTTGCACTGCATAGAATAGTAATTTTACAACCCTTCTGCAGGAGAGAGTGATTCATCCTTAAGTTTCTACCCACATGCTTTTAATCATGCAATAGAATAAGAGGTAGATAGTATAAAGGTCATATAGATCTGTATATAAATAGTGCTGAGCCAAAACTAACATAAAAGGAACGAGCCAGAAAAGGAACGCAGGAAACTGAAATTAAGAATAGATAGAGACAAAAGAGCCCCAAAATAATCACAGAGAGGTAAGAGAACTAAGGTAAAGGAAAACATACATGAGGCAGGAAAAAATTAAATGAACTGAAAAGATAATAAAAGTAGATGAGGGTGTAGTTGCTGTTCGGTGGAAGTTACTCATATAAAACAGAATTGGTGAATTCTTGGGAAAAGGTTATTTATTATAGTATTGGATTATTAGAATGTTTTTCTGTCTATCAGTCCTCTATGTTCCTCCTGGAGGCTGCATTTAGTTGGGTGGTACAGAAAGTGTGATGCAAGGTGTGTTGTTTTTATTGCACATGCATACTTTCTGTTTGGTTTTTGAATCACCTGTCCACCCTTTTCTATATTTCTAGAGAAAACAAAGAGAAGAAAAAATTATGTAAAAAGTATAATGCATCGCCATCACCAGTTACATTTAAGCATTATAAGTAAGTCACTTTTGTGTGTATTGTAATGCTAACAGTTTGCTTTGTCTTTGGTAGGCTTTGCAATTTTGTTATTTCAGCATCATCGATAAAAAGAGAGAAATGTAAATTTACAAATCAGAAATTTATGACAGCTACATCGTGTTTTCAATTATAAGCCTATGTAATCACCATCCATTTTTATTCTGACAAAAGGGGAAGGGTTTCATCATTTGTAACAAAGTTATTATTTGTTTATGCACAGTCACAGGTATTCTGCCAGATCAGCTCTAGATTGATATGATCACTTGCATTTGCAACAGAAATCCCTGGTACTGTGGATGGAGTGATGCCAGTCATGAGCAAACAGGGTATTTAGTAATTAGTTTTCACTCAACTCCTGTGGTCATCTGGCATAACACACTGTGCTATGATACTTTAGATTAAGCTTGCTGCTCTAGGTAACAGTGTTGATCTCATCACACTTTGTAAAGACGATTTTCAGTACCGTGTTTTTATTGTTCATGTAGTAACTCACTGAAAAGCTCTTGCTTGGTCATATGGTTATCAGGCATGTGAGGAACATGTTTAATCCATCAGAGCTGAGCTGCTTTAATTAAGACCTTTATACTAACGATCCATTCCTGATCCTGGACAGGCACATCCTGAACTTAGACTGGCCACATGTGTATAATCCTGCAAATGTGCTAGAGCTGCAAGTTAGTTGTTCGATGTGTCTTTAGTAGTTTATCATAGCTTCAATGGAGTATGATAATGCTGGTAGCACTGCTGTGTTTTAGATTTTGATCTCATTACAGACTTTGATGTCATGGTGTAAAACTAATGAAATGACCCAATTGTGTTACAGACTGGATGTCTTTTGCATTCAGTCTCAGAATAGTCTCAGAGGTATTTATTGATGGTGACAATGCTGCCTAAGTAGGCGAAGGCAGCAGTAGTCTTAAGTACCTCAATGTTCATGCTACTGCATGTTGCTCATGCTGCTATTGCTATGGTGTTATTCATTTCATATGGCTTTGTGGTCTCTTGTATGTTCAATAGCCATGGTACTTGATTATCTGCATAAATCAGCTCCCTAAGACAAGTCAACTTTGTCTACGAAGCAGGTGAACAGAAAAAGGAGCTATAGTGCTGAGACTGTCTGGTTATGTTCGTAAACTTGTCAGAGCCACCTTACACTTTTAAGTACTTCCCTCAGTTCAATGTTGTGGAGTCTGTCGTGTTAGAGAATACTAGGGTTGTTGCTGTTTGAGAGCCTTCCCATGTAGTTGGTGTTACCAGAATGTCATTCCAGATTTCAACCTCTCAGCCTTAAAACTACACACTTTATGGCATTTTATAGTCTGTATAACAGAACTTTTATGCTTCCCATGCAAGTGCCAGATTCCGTTGTCAGCTACTACGGTCACTTTTGTAGCTCTCTTGGGCCTAGTAAAAAATGTACAGGTGAAGCAGATGCTTTTTAGCTGGCTAGTCTCAATGTCCAGTACAAAAGAAGGGATGACTGCTTAACCCAGAGACAAGCCACATAAAGACTGCTTCATAGCCTTTTCCACTTTGTAAATAGTGTATGGATCCTCAAGGTCATGCCTTGTCTGGAAAAGTTCTAGCATGGATGATTCAATAGCTTACAATAGTAATACTAGGGGCTGCAGATAATTTCTTCAATGACAATTCCTCTGCTATCAGATAATTGTCAGTGGAATGTTTTCCAACTCCCATAGCCTTTGTTATAGCCTTTGAATGGTGATTTGAACAATTTTGTAGTGGAGCAGATGGGGCAGTGGATTGTATCCAGGAGTATTGACGATAGTCAGATTGTTTAAAGTATGTAGTGGTAGCACATAGGGTCATGGAGCAGAGAAGCCATGAGGAAGAAAACCATTTAAATTGATGGCACCCATTCCAAACATTTTGTAGTTACTTTCCACTCTTGCATTCAAGTCACCCACTTTGTGTGACTTGCATCAACACCCTTACCAAGTATCTCATACTACTCCTCTTTCTCCTATTCAGAGTAGGCCATGACTTGTGTGTAGGCACATATTAGGATGGGGAAATTTATTTTGGGAAGTGACATGCAGTCTCATCCTTTGCCAAAAGAGAGTAGCTCTGTAACCCATCTGTTGGAGATTTCACATACAATACCAACCATCCTCTTGCTCTATTTTGCCATGCAAAAACAATAGGTTTGTTTTCTCATGATTTAGGCCCCCATTTATTATCATCTACGATTTCTATGTTGTATCTTTGGATCTCCTCACAGGGTGGGGAAGAATGCCTTTATGGTTTTCTGGTATATTTGCCAAGCTTCTTCTTCGTCCAACTACTGTATGTGGAAATTCAGTTTTTTGTGTGTATTTCCATCTATAAATGTTTATAACAGCGCTTTGAGTGGGAGGCATGTGATAGCGCACGAGCGTGCAGGCATGCACCCACGGTTTCATTTGGGAGCGATTAATCGCACGCCCAATAATAGATATTTCGCAGGTGGAGAGCGATATCCAGAACCCGACAACTGTTATGATCCATTCTAGAGTAATTGGCCAGCCCACTTGATCATGTTTATATCATTTTGAAATAAGATTCAGTCGTTTACATAAGTGCTAAATCCGGTTGTATCATTTCAAATTGAGTGCTGACAGGAAATAGAGCGAAAAAGATTGATAGTCCTTGAAAACCACATACTATTTTCCAAATTACCTAATTTATGGAAATCCTCTTGACAGTTAAAGCTCTAGGCTATGGCTTGCTTTTAAAAACTGAAAAGGAAAGCGTTGTTGAGTTCAATTTTTCAATGAAAAACTTCGCCATGTGATGTTATCTAATATTGTTAAGTTGAGTGCCCCACATTGATCATGCGAGCTTTTTGTCGTGCGCCTCAATTTTTGAGCATGAAAGCCCTGTATATACTTGTTTGTGTCAATATTTATCCATGTATGATCAAAAATTAACTTTTTCCCCATGAAATGCTGTATCATGTATCTGCTTTTAACCCAGAGATGGATCTTACAATAAGGATTATGACAGAAAGCATGTTGCCAAAGTATGTATTACACCCAATTTATAATGCTCCTGCTTTTTAGTTGATTTCTCTTGTCTGTAAAACAGTCTGTTCTTTATGATTTTCCCTCTCCGTCACAACCAAACTTGATAAACTGTGCTTTTCAAGGCAATGTCAATGTTTAGGGGTGACTAGAGTAGCACATATATGCCCTTTAAAGGTTGGAACTCCTCCCCTTAGTGTACATGAAGGCTCCCATCTCCATCTCCATCTCCTTAGCTCTTGGGCAACACAGCTGTCCAAGCAAAATGAATCCTTCAAGAATAGACTGACTTAATGATGGAACTGTTAATTTAACTTCCAATAATTTTTCCTGATAGTACTGAGTGCTTATCAGGAACTGATGATGTGCCTCTGCTATCACTCAGTATGGGAGTTGAATCCATAGTCTTCATGGGTTTTGGACTATGCTATGCATAGTGTTTAATTAATACTGGCATTTTGCCGTTGTCACTATATAGTGGACATTGCATCTAACTTGTACATATAAAGTACTTAAGTACATATAAATGTTAACTGATATTGATAGTGAAGATTCCTTCTATGAATCATTGGGCAAAGAAATAGAATTTATTAGTTATATTAGGGGATACCTGGAAAAGTTTACAATGGGGGTATTTAAGAAAAGAGAGAAGAGTTAGGCAGCAGCTAATACTAGTGTTGCGAGGTCTTAGGTAGGCATTACTGCCATTGTTTCTAGCAGATATATTTTCTGGGGCTGTATGCTCTTTTAGATCCACGAAATCAACACTACTGTGCCAGTACATGAAGTACACTACTTTTATTTAGTCTACTGTAAGTTCAAATTGAATACATAAGGCAGCAAGAAAGGTTCTATGGTATTAGTTTCAATGTAATGGCTTACATAATGTTTTGAGACCATTTCCTGTTATTATTTGAAGCACCCCTTGGATGCGTTATTTCTGCTTGAGGTTACGGGAGCAGTTTTTAGCTGATTTATTTCTTTGTGTTATTATGTAAAGCATTCTTTGGGTGCATTATTCCTGCTTGTTATTTTGTGAAGCAGTTCTCAGATGCTTCATTTCTGCTTGTTACTAAGTGAAGCAGTCTTTAGATGCTACATGTCTGTTTTTATTATGTCGACCAGTCATTTGGTGCTCCATTCTGGTCATTATTGTACCAAGTTGGCCTTGGGTGCTCCATTTCTGTGTGTTATTATGTTTAGCAGTCCTTGGGTGCTTCATTTTGCTTATTATTATTGTTGTAACTGTGTGTATTGCTATTGTAGTCAGGTCAAAAATATGAATGTGAATTTTTCTTCCTGCCAAAATGATGGCGATGTTTGTTCTTGCTACTGATATAGACTATACTTTTGTTTGTATGTCATTTATTTTCTTTGTTGCATTTATTAATGGTAGTCACTGAAGAATTTTATGATGGATCCTACTGGTGATGCTCCTTGGGATGAGGATACCGCTGCAAAAAATGTTGTTCATTTAAATGAGGACAAGGTATACTCTTGTTGTCTTAACCCTTGTTGTCTTAACCCTTGTTGTCTAACATCTTGCTCAATTTGAGCAAAATTTGTTTGTTCTATCTTCATTTAATGATTTCTGTTTTGTTTGACAAAAGCTATGTATGTGTATATGAATGAAAAGATAGATGTATTCATGGATGAATTGATACGAGGATGGGCAGCTAGGATTGGATAGAGAGATAAATGTATGAATGAATGAATATAGAAAGAAAGAAATAAAGAAAGAAATGAATAAAAAAGAAAGAAAGAAAGAAATAAAGAAAGAAATGAATAAATAAATAAATAAATAAATAAGAAAATAAATAAATAAATAAGAAAGTAAATAAAGAAATAAGGAAATAAATAGATAATTAAATAAATAAATAAACAAAAAACTGAATAAATAAATAACTAGATTTGTAAATGAATATATGGATCAAGACATGGACACAGAGAGACAGACAGACAATCAAACACCATTACATTGTCATCAAGCCCTTACGTAATTTTTGAAGTCCTAGGGGAGGGATTTATTAGAGAGGGGGGAGGGTTATTTTCTAGTGTTTTCAGGGCTAAAAATCTATGAAAAATAGCTAGGTAGCATCTACCGAATGCTAAAAAGTGTCATTTTTGTCTGGTTTTAATGAAGACTCAGTCAATGATAGCATCCTCATCTTCATCAGAATCATCAGGGTCAATTGACAGGTCTGGAACATATAGACACAAATCTGCTTCTTGGATTGCTTCAAAGGAATCTAAATCAGTATCCTCGAGGGTTCTGAGATGCACAGGTAAGTCTCCTCATGTACCATGTTTGGCACACATGACCTGATTATCCTCAGATCCGTCAAGTGACCCACCTGGAGCACAAATTTGGAAAATCTTTCGAATGATGGCCTCTAGTAACAACCTCCATACCTCAAGAACCCACTCAATCATTTGCTTTCTTGATGGTGCCCTCGTATTCCACTGAAGAGTGAGTTGATTATCTTCTGCAAGCCTTTCATTGGTTTATTCCAACTGACATCAGGTGCTTGAATGAATTTTGTACATCCTACTGGTACAATCACTGGGCCAATGTGATGGATCTATATCAATAAGGATGCAATCTAACCCTTATCTTCAAAACATGGGGGGGGGCTTAATAGAGAGGAGGGCTTATTTCAAATTTTTGCTTCAGAAGGGGGGCATAATAGTAAGGGGACTTAATAGCGCTTTTATGATATCTTTTTGGCATGTGACAATTTTGCTTGAAATAACTAATCTACCAAGCATTAGAAATGTGCTAACTATTCACAAAGCAGTTGCTAATCGTGTGATATGAAACTCTTTTTCCTGTCTTTCCAGGACTTAATCAGATTGAGGAGAAAGGAAAAGGGTCCTCTGTTGGTGATGTTTTATGCACCTTGTAAGTGCTTCTCAGCGTTTATGATACGCTATGAAATTTTGATTTTGATAATTTATTTTTGCACATTTTCACATTGAATATACGTTGAGTGTTATGGAAATACATGTCTGTTCTCTACTTTCTTTATATTTGTACTGTTGGTGTTCTACAAGGATTTATTTCTTAGATTGTTTTCCTATTTCATACTTAGTGTTGTTTTGCTTTATAATGTTTTTATTTTCATGCAGGGTGTGGATATTGTAAGCGACTTAAGCCAGAATATGCAGCTGCTGCTACCGTTTTAAAAGGGAAGGCTGTAAGTGACTCTTCGTATTACTTAAACAGTTTACTGACATTGCTGTTTGTTGTGTATATTGCCGAATTAGTTTAACGATATTAGAGAAACATTTTTCCATCCTGTGCTTATACAATGCCTTGAAACCAACTGATAGATTACCCTGTGTGCAAACACTCTCATGGTACAGCCTGAACACAAAGTCATCTGAAAATGGCAACTGCTTTCATGGATTCCCGACGTTGAATGCTTAAACCTTGAATACCGAAGGCAGGCAGCTAACATTAGGAAGCCATTCCCGCAAGTGACCAATCTGTTGCAAAGTTTGCTGCATTTAAGTACCTTAGACCAATTACTTCAGTTGGAAGATCCCCATGCTATGTGATGGACGTGTAACCCACTACTTCACGAGTAGTACCTAATCTACAATGATCTGGCATGTGGCACTGTTTATGGCTTGTTGATTGACTATAAACAAACAAACTGAGTGGAACTCGACAAAGTGAAATCTAATATGCTCATTGAATTAAAACCGAAGCACTGAATCACGCCTAGGTATGGCTCCGGTTCTATCTAGGTATAGAACCAGTTCTATCTGGTACCCAGTATAATACTTTTGCCGATGTGCCAGTTTTAGTAGGGGGAGGGGGGCGTTCGTGCCAGTGTACTACGAAACATTGAAAAAAAGCTGTTGAAACGATGGGCAAAGGAATCAGAGACTTTGGTGATGCTAGCTTATTGAGATTTAGAGCTACAAGCCCGATACACTAAGCACGAAAACAGGCCCTTACGGTAAAGAGTGAAAGGCTTGGAAAAAAGTCTCAGTCCTTCCTGACAAGGTGAAGAGGTATTGTCTGTTACTGAGAGCAGGCTTACGTTATCTGTGTTTCTCTATATTGCTATACGTTTTAGTTTTTCCTACCTTTGTGTTCTTTGTGTGTGTGTGTGTGCGTGTGTTCGTTCTTCACTGCGTGGTATAGGTCTATGCATGTTTTTTGCAGTCATGTGGTAGTAAACAGGTTCAAATGTTTCCTTGTTTCTGCGGTTCTGCGTATGCATGTATGTGTATACTTGCATGTGGGCATTGTCTTAAAATTGTGTGCATATACCGGCTCTGTTCATACTCGTATGTTTTTGTGTTTGCACCTATGCGGTTATATTTGCCCCCTTTCTGAGTCACTAGCATATATTAACATTAGAAGGTATTCATGTGCCGGAATGTGCATGGGTTTGCATTGCTTATGCGTGCCTTTGTATATTGCCACTCTGCAGGTTCATGCTCTTAAATGCTGCTGGTGTGTCATCGCAATTTTGCGTCAACTCCCTCTGTCCTTTGACGCCAGGACTGCTTCTGCCATGCTTAGTCCTGACCTATGTAAGTCCTTTAACTATGTTTCAAGCGTCCCTCACCCTCTTTCGCCATTCGCCTCCCCCATGATGACCCTCTTTTCCCGTCCGAAGTGCAACATCTCATCCAAACAAGCTCAGTTTATCTCCCACATTACTCGTTATGAGCATCATGTCTTGCTCGGTCTTCTTGAGTACTAAGATGTTATACCTTATCTTAGTCTACTGGACTCTGCCAAACTTGCAGTAAAACTACATGTCAAACGAATTGTTTCTACTGTTTATGTTTTATGATACTGTATCAAAGTGTATTTTTGTAGTTGTACCAACTGTGAGGTCAGTTTGTGTAATTACAGGCTTGTGATTTTCCTCGTTCTAAATTTAAGGTTCGTTTTCTTTTTACAAGGTACTGGCTGGGATGGATGTAGATAAACCTCTTGCAATGAACGTACGTTATGAGTTCAACATCACTGGTTTTCCAACCTTGGTATACTTTGAGTAAGTAACAAATTTAATGCAGCATTCCTTCTTGGTCTCAAACGCGGTGCTTTTGGAGGTTGCGGGAGGACTTTTATGCTTTTAGGTACCTGCTCTTTAAGACTTCTTATCCGTTACAGACGAGGAGTTGAGTTCACTGAAGTACATACTTACTCAGGAGATTTTAGACAAGGTGTAGGTGACGTGTCCTGGTACAAAATTTTATCCAATAGCGGTTGAAAGCGTGTCAACAATTGTTTGCAACTTTGAAGCCCAATTCCCAGGGGGAAGCCTTTGGATATTTGCAGAACAATGCAAAGTACATAAACTGATGTCTACGATAAGTAGATAGATTTTTTTTTCCAGCTTGTATCGTATAGCCTGTTTATAGATCACTATCAAACCAGGATATGTTCCATGTTGTTGAAGAATAAGCTATGCTTTTTGCGCTCTTAGAACATTCGCATTATCTGCTTTGCTTTGCTTAACTGTTACACTTTAAACTGAAACAGTCAAATTTACCTTCTCAGAACATGAAATCTTGAACAATCTTTTTGTGGTACAAAAGTTGAAAATCGCCTTGAAAATTTGCGACATTGCGCTAAAAACATACTTAAAATACTTTTCATGCTCTGAAAAGTGTCAGACGAAAAAAAGCTTTTAAGTATGTTTTTAGCGCAATGTCGCAAATTATCAAGGCGATTGACATGAAATCTCTACATCTTACTAACCGAGTTTCAGCGTCCACGAGACAACGTTTTAAAAACATGTTTCCTTGTCTTTAGTTCACCATATACTCAACAGCACGCTTTGAAATTTGTTATTCGAAGCCCAAAGTGATATCAAATGGACATTTGCAGTAGCTACTCTATAAGTTCGTATTTTTCCTATAGCTCTGACTGTTGTCTCAGCTGGGCAGCTGAAGAATTGCGATTTCTGTGTAGAAACCAATAGTTATAGAGCATGGGTAGTAGCAGGTGTTGAAATACGCCTATTTTCTGTTAAGAATGTTCACAGCAACGGTTTTGCATACAATTATTTTTATTTTTTAAACAAGATTGATTTTCAATAATCTTATGTGATCAAGTAATGCGTAATTGTCGTCCATGGTTTTTTCATAAATTGATCTCATGTTTTTATAAGTGTGAAATAGACAGTGGCGGCTGGTGGTAATTTGCTTAAGTGGGGCGATATCTCTAATAGGTATTCACAACAACACCGAGCTGAACGTTCTGCACACAAGGTTCCCTGTCATTTCTTGAGATAACGGGCAGATTCTATTTTGCCCCTGAAATGAGGGAAAATCGTCTGATGTAGCCGACAGTCAGGATGAACCACGCATGCCCAGATGCCAAAATCTCGGGCGGATTTTATCTTGCCCTTTTTGTTCACGGTCAAACACTACAGAAAAAGTAGAATGCAGCCCTGTGGTCTGCTTCAAGCCAACCATCAGATAACTTCG
>JANTCA010047002.1:0-10231 GCA_024741275.1 Chironex yamaguchii
TAAGTAAGTAAGTAAGTAAGTAAGTAAGTAAGTAAGTAAGTAAGTAAGTAAGTAAGTAAGTAAGTAAGTACGTACGTGCGTACGTAAGTAAGTAAGTAAGTAAGTAAGTAAGTAAGTAAGTAAGTAAGTAAGTACGTACGTGCGTACGTAAGTAAACACGTAACTAAGTAAGTAAGCCTTATACATATGATTCATTTCAAATTAGCATTTCTTTACAATAACATAAGTCAATAGGTCTCAAACTAACTGACTGACTGACTGACTGACTAAATGCCTAAATCAATGAGTACAGTTTCATTGACAGAGAGGCACAATTAATAGTGATAGGTGCTAATACGTGAGATGCAACAGAAAGAGTACATACAAATGTACTCTGACAAAATAAAGATAAACTGGTCGTGTCTATGCACACAATGTTCAAAAGCAAAGCGGACGAACAAAGCTTTATCTATGGATAGTACAATTCAGGGGTGATCAATTTAATTTACGTTACTTGGAGTGTTTAACATCTACTCTAAAATGATGATTTTAAACTTTACCTATTTGCAGAATACCCTTGGAAAGCAATAAAACTTCAAAATACCATCCTTTTGGTTCAATGTCTTTTAGATACGTCATATTCTTTGACACACCTCGGCTTGCACATGCAGTTTCAAAGGTCCAGCTTCCATTACGCACTGTCAACTGGTCATTGCCAACTGTCAAGTTGGGCGTTGCATTCTCCCGTTTTAACAGGACTACTACAATAAAAAAAATCATCATTCTTTAACACCAAAAAAGAACTTAAAACTACTAGTTAGTCACAGGGTCTTTTTCCTATTTAAATGGTGACTTAGTGAGACTTTTTTATTTCATTCACCATTAACTTAATATCTAGGCCCATGAATCTTGATATGTTTCACAATATACAACCTTCATTACCTTCGCCAAGGAGGTATTGTTTTCGTTACAGTTTGTTTGTTTGCCTATTAGCAACTTTACGCAAAAGGTTTTGATCGGATTCTCGCAAGATTTTTTACTAACATGTACTGGTCAAAGGACGAATTCATTACTGCCATGAGAGTTGTGCGTTTTAATAATGACAATAGCAAGCTCTGACCTCTGCTCCTAAATTTAAACACTGAGTTTCGTTTAAAAATAAACAGTAAACCAACTTTCTTTGCCTCATCAAATCCAACAGATGCTCCTAGATACGCTGATAGCGCAGATTGTATCACAACGTCCCATATATACTGTGCAAAGTAAACATACGTAGAAATATTTATTGCAGACAGAAAACTCGCAAATTGACCTTATTTTTTAAAAATAATCAACAGTCAAGCAATAAAATACAGGCATTCAACAGCTACATCTACATCAGATCATCTCACTCGATCCACCAATTTCTGACCATACCATGTGTTATGGACGTCTAGAACCTTCTAGAAAATGTACGTCTAGAACCTTCTAGAAAGTGTTATATATATCCAGAACTTTCTAGAAATCCTCCCTATGCTGCAGGAACAATACTGATGCAATATTTACGTGAATCTTCTAGAAAGTTCCATTTGATACTATTTTGTTCTAAAAGCTCCTAGAATGTTCGATTGTGTTCTATAGCATTCTATACTGTTCTAGAAAGTTCTACTGGTTTCTAGATGGATTTCTCAAACCTATATAAGCTGTTGCTTTCCAGGAATTTTATTACTTTGGCTTAAGATGAATGTAATTAAGCTTTGATGAAATATAGGCTTAGAGAAATATCTCAAGCTGTAAAGAGATTTCTTTTTAGAGGATATACTACTGAGAATTTGTATATCACACAGCCTAGTTGTTTAAGTTCTCCATTTAGCTCACATATACTCTCAGCTCGCCATTAGTAAACCTTATTAATCCTGCCTGCATTTTGTGGACTACAGTGTTAAAGATACGACACCATGCCGTTAAAATACTATGTATTCTTGACTTACCACTTTCTTTTTCCGTGGATGATCCCATACTATTGTCGTAAAACAAGCGACATAAAATATATGAGCTGGACGTCCTGATTTTCTGATTAAGAGTCGGTGAACTAGATAATGCTAAGCTTTGAAGTAGCAGATAGCTACGAGATCGACGCGTGGCTTTCTCCACAGTTGCTTCCTCTGATCCACTTAACAAATGGTACAATGTAGAAATGACGTAGTCTGTCAGATTTTCTGTCGCTTCCGAGAAACTTTCAAGATCGGTTGTTAAGTTTTTCATTGGTGATTTGACCCTAAAACTCGATTCTGTTAGGCTTCGGGACAATGCCCCAGATAACGCTCGGCCAGGCGACGATGGAAATCCTCTTGAATCGCTCTCAAAATGAGTTGTACTTTCCCTCCAGAACCTGGATCGTTCTTGCCTCCCTGCTCCGTTTTCCGCTGTGATATTCAAATCTTCGTCATCTTCATCGAATGCAAATTGAATCAACTCTTCCTCGAAATCGCTCTCATTGTTTTCGGAATCATCACTCAATGGCTGAATGTTAAAGACAGCATTTGTTGAACATTGCGAAACATGCTCTTCTGAAGGAAATCCTACCACGTTACTATTGCTGGCGTGGGCTTTCACCTCATCGGCAGAGGCAGCCTCTTCTTCTTCCACTGTCGCTACACGTCCAACAGGCTCTACGTCAGTTCTGCTCACTTCAGGGTGGTCAGCATGCAGCTGAAGGATGTCATAATTGATTCCAGCCCCAGATGACCCTGACGTAACTATAGAGTGGCCCCTTCCCACCCCTCTTTTCCTCGATTCCTCCTTTTCGTCCACAGCATAATAATGTGAGAGACTAGGGCATCTTTTCGTGACCGCTAAAACTTGACTTGGCAACGGCGACTCACTGCAAGCCATGCCGATGACCTCTTCTACATTTGTGATAGAAACCTGTGTCAGAGTCAGCAGGAGCGAAAGTGTAGCATCTACAGTATTACGCATCAATAACTCATTCTGAAGTTCCGTATTCGCGCTGATCAAATGTATAATTTTCATGGCTCCGATACAGTGAACTAATTTCAACGGTTTTTCCATGATTTCGTTTTGATGTACAGCAACAAAATTCCAGATCAACTCGTTCAAATGCTCTAAAAATCCTGGCGTCGCCACCATTGCTAGTTAACAAAAAGAAATCATAGTTAGAAGTTGAGACGGTAAACACAGCAAGATAAATTAATATTAGAGTCATGACTTTCATCCCACCAAAATGTTTAACTAGCATACACTCGGTTTAACATGACAATTACAGCATTTTTAAAGAACATGCCAACGGAGCTGAACATGAATAGTCCTTGAAAAAAATGCTAACAAAATTGATGCCGCACATTATCATAAGATCACATGACATCCCATCCAATAAAAGTCGGCCAAACACTAGAGTACCTTATCTTCCTCTACTCACCGTGCACATGGTCTATGAGCTACAGTACCGCCCGCACAAGTAATGTCCCATGCGCCACCTACTTACACAGGTAGATATCTCATCTAGCTCAACGTATGCAGAAGTTGGCATCTTTCTGCAGTAACACCAACGACTCGATGTCAATTTCTTTAGCTTTTGAGTGCAATCAACATGTCTGTTCTAGTAATTCTTCAAATGTTTTAAAGTAAAATGCTCAAACGAGTTGACTTTTGCGTTATTTTAATCCAGTGTTTCTAGTCCTGCCATTAATTACTGTGCATACTTTGTTATCTATAAATCAGGCATTAAAACGCCAGAAAGTATCTGAGAACAGTAGGGAAGCACTGAAGTAAAAAGTTTATGAGCACAAAATGTCTTTAAGTTCTCAGTATCTCAGTACATTGAAACAAGTTCTGGAGTGTAAAATGTCACACCTCTCAAAAATTTATTTCTCTTCTTTTCAGTCTTTCGCATGACTAGACAATGTAGGTTCAAACTCGTGGATCGTTCTCCTACCCCAAAGGGCGATAAACATGTACCTCATACATTTGGTAAGTCAAACACTAGACCCAATGGAATCAACCGTTTGCTATTTTATACCCTTTGACCCGAGGTATGCAGTATTAAAAATGTTTTAAGATGCCTGCAATAAGCAAGCGTTTAGCTGGGTAAAATATATTTCGGCATCTTATAGAACGATACCAATCATTTTTATTTGCAGGTCGTATTGTTTTGGTTGCAATGCAATGAGATCTCGCCACGGAAACAATTGATGGATGCACTTGTGAAAGCAATCAATGATATTCGGAGATACTTCGGAGTAAGGTACTCAAAAATTTGTAATAAGTACACTAGAATGGTATTATATGGTATAAAGAGTAACGCCAGAAAGGAAAGTGTAGATATAAGCTTTTAAGCATGTTTTCAGCGCAATGTCTCAAAATTTCAAGGCGAAATTCTAAATAAACAAACGTATACTGAGTTCCTTCCCACACCATTTTGATGTCTAGGGCAGCGCCCATCTCCGTTTCCTTAGCCTTTGGGCCACACAGCTGTGCAAGCAGGGTGAATGCTACAGTAGGGGACTGGCCCACTGGTAGCACAGTGTGTTTGACTTCCCCAATGTATCCCGTATGAGCTAAGCAGGGAAGCATTACGTATCATTTTAAAGTACCTTTTAAGGTCTCCCAATCTCCCCAGTACAGGGTTGCATATGGACATTTGGCCCTCATCTCCAGTGCTCTGTACTACAAATACTTCTCTACGTCTCTATAGGAAGAGATACAATAGTCCAGTCATAATAGTCTCGGCTTCTAAGCAGCGGACTGGGATTCCACTCTCAGTACAGGCGACCCGGTTCGTTCAGTCTTCTGCTACTTGAGGTCAGAAAGTTTACCAGAAGGAAAGAGATATCTTACCTTTTACAAGACAACTTTGCTGAGCTAGGATAGTTAATGATTCTAACTCAGAAACTTTACTAATGTTTGATGTTGCAGGAACACTCATAAAGATATCCATAAGAGGTATGACCAGGTTATGAAGCACTGCAACGCTGACAAGAACTCCTACAGGATTGTAAAAATTGAAAATCAGATAAGTTTCAATTTAACATAGGAAACACAAATAACATCACCAGTGCCATCACCAATAGCAACATCATTAGGACCACCAGCGCCACAATTCATATCAACAACAAAGGTATCACCATCAGCACCATCATCAGAGACACAACCAACATTACAAGGATTATCAAACTGATAGAAATAAAATAGAAATAAAGCCAAGACCACCAGCATCACAAAAGGAGACATCATCAAAAGAACATATAGCAAACCAGGTCCACAAGGACCATTGGTATCCCTGCACCAAAGGCACGTGTTAAAGTACAAGCACCATCACCACAAGCGTCCCCATCACCTTCAATATTGAATGGCGTCAATGACAACACCTAGACCACTCCTCCACTTAAAGACTTAAGAATCAAAAGTTGGCGTGAAAAGTTGTTCTAAATCGCTTTAATACGACTTCACTCCAATGAGTTGAACACTTCTAGAACAACAAACATAGTAGGTATTTGTTAAAGAAATCTTCCCATATTTGCAAATCTCCTTATCTGCCAGGTCTCTCAAATCATTAGATTCTCGCAGAGGGAACAATCATTTTTTGTTGCTTGCTTCATCCCACATCTAATCGCTTTAAAACAAGTTTCATCAAGGCAAAAACTTGATGTCATAAAATCTGGTTGCCATGAGAGGAGGCTTTACTATAAATAATGGAATAAGCATATAACTGTGAAGTATACAATGCAGCTGGATCTAAGACGAGCTGGCATATTTTCCTCGACTCAATAAGAAAATGTTGATCAGCAGGTTAGGCGTCCTTTAAATCAGATTCGCCTTTGTAAAATAAGTATCTTAAACCCCTATTATTTCATTTCAAAATTCGAGTTTGCACAGACCATAAGGTTAGACGCAGGTGCTATATACTGGGTTCGTCTGTGACCATGTTAACCATAAACAATTAGAAATTGTCATTTAGAGAGGATATTAAACTTACATTAATGTCCAGTGATCACATGATGTACCTGTTGACCTTTTGCGTGTGGCCGTTTGCCAAATGCCAATAACCGACATTTTGTGAAACGGGTAAAACAATCAAGTGTTCCATAAAAAACTTTCATTAAAAAGTTATTCAGCAAAGGAAGTGTGCTACCTTGATAACATGAGGTCAGTTATTACCTTTTTGAGTGGAGATATCGAAGCTTGATTCCATTGCAATATATTAGAGTACCATATTACAGTTACACAAATGCAACCTCCTCACTTTTAAGGTATTGTCTTGCAATCATGGGCTTGGAAGTTTGGTATACCTGGCTCAAGCTACAATTTTTCCAATGAACACTAAGTTGCGATAGTTGTAATACCAAACGCACAAATGTTTTAAGCAAGCTAATAGCAGTATAAAATAAACTTTTCACAGAGGGACTCATTACAAGAAAAAAAGTCAAATGCAAACCTACCAAGGCTTCCTATCGATGACTCCAGCTCAACGTTATCTTGGCACGACTTAAATAATCTAAGATCTTTAAACATTTCTGATTTAATTGACAGTAAACAGAAAGCCATATCCCATGAGTACGAGCCATGTGCTGGCAAAAGGGCTGATATTTCTTCCTTCAATTTACTCAAGCCTAGGAAAATGACAAAAGTGGACATAACCAGACTTAAGCATGAAAAATAAAACTGAATGCTGTGTTCTGGATATAGGAAGCATAGATCTGATACCTTTTATTAGTTATGTTAGTATACGGCTCACAAGAGCTTGGAAAGTCCCAATGAAACTATCCATCTACACGAAAGCGAAAAACAGGCATTTTCAAATTATTGTGGGGATTAAGTCAATCGTCAACTAAAATTGACATCTGTACCCCCGTAGATGGTAATGTTTTGCAAATTGTCCTGAGCATGATTTTGGGGACATATCAAAGAACCCGCTTGGCCAAGTTGAACACCTCCTTGAGATGCTTAATGTTCTTCTTTCTACTGTTTCACATATCCATGCTGTCATCATGAACTAAATTTTCCTACAAATGCAAGCAAAATATTGAAGGTGGCACTTCCTTTGAATGGAACTGGATCACTTGATTTCAACTTGTATTTGTTTTATTGACTTAGTAATAACAGATCATGAGTTGATGGAATGACAGCAGTTGATGGATGCTGCTGCTAGGAATTTGGAACATTCCGAATCCAAGACCTTTTTTTTAATAAATAAATCATTCAAGCCACTGACTCAGCCTGACTTGGTCATGCTTTAAACTCTCATGTAGATGGGTCCTTAACTCCACCAGGTGACAAAGCAAGAGGGCATGCAGCTCCACAATGGCAAATATTACTCGACAAATGTCTTCACGATTGGAATAATGTTTAATTGCAACAAAGAAACACATGCTCAAAAAATCATGATTGTGTTTTTGAGAAATAAAAAGCACACAACGCCCTTCGTAGATATCATGCCATGACTATTCTTCCTCTATCAATATTTGGTATTAATGTAAGATGTTTACAGCAATTACAGAGGGTTTGCCTCACAATGTACGGCTTCTATTTTTTCACTCGCAGTGACCATAACATAAGTCTCTAAGTCTGAAATAAAAATGTCCATAGTTCGACATCGATAATGCATAACTATCTGCAACACTTACTCTCCTCAAAGTAGAATTGAGCAATTATCAATTTTTTCTCAACATGTACTTATTACGGATATACAAAACAAGAAAATTAGGGAGCAATGTATTAACAAATAGCTGAAATAAAATGTGTAAAAGATATGTGATGATGAAAAAGCTCATTCTATGTATCTTCAGACTTGACTTTACATAAACTCCACAAGGAATATGAAAATAACTCTAATACATCTGAAATGTAATATTTCACTCCATGTTCTTTCACAAGGGCTATACTAGCAGTTACTCTAAAAATTGTTCATTGGCCTTGAAAATTTACAACAGAGATACATACATACCTAAAAGCTTTTTTCATCTGACACACTTTAGAGTATCAATCATCAGTAAGGAAAGTATAGATATTTGGCAACCATTTTAAACAAAACATGTATTGAAACTAGCTAATTATAAACAAGAAGGAAAAAAACAAAGAGAAAATAGGGAAACAAAGCGTTACTGGAAGAGTCCGCAAGTGAAAAAACTAACTACTTCTTCCAACACAGTCCTGGTTTTCCTGTTCTAATGCAGACAGACTCCAATACACTTAGATGAAAGGACGATCAAATTTTCAAGGTGATTTTCAAGTTTTGTACCACAAAAAGATTGTTCTATTGTTAATATGATGTCTACGAAATAGTTTATTTGAACGACATTTGGTATCACAAATAAGAAAGGAATGCTCTGATCTTTGGGCCAGATTGTGCATAAGCCTTTACACAAGTATAGTCATTATGAATTTATTTTAAGACATAATAATCAACACATGATACTGAGTGCTGTAGCAGGGCCCTAGTCACTGGGGGGAGGGGAATGGGGACAATTGCCTCCCCACTTTTCTGCAAAGTGAACATTTTCAAAAACTCTCTGTTAGCAATAACTAGCTATAAATACAGAACTTTGCATCTTGGAAATAAACACCACATGCCAATATTTCCCAAGGGTTAGCTGGTTTTCGAAGTTCTGCTTTGCAAAAGTGCTTTTGGCAAATGTTACTCACTGAAGGGGCGGCCATCTTGCCCCCACAACTTTCAAAGACCGACTGCAGCCCTGCATAGGGTAGTAAGAACATTAAATTTCCTATGCACTGTCCTTCATAATATACTTCAGGACAAGGTCATGTACAGTGGATAATTGTGTTGATGCTTACCATGCCAAAATTCAACACCACATCCTTGCACAGAGATAAAGATTGGACACCACTCAGGTACATTAGACAAGAAATCCTTACAGTGTTGGATATTCTCTTCTGATACAAGAGAAAAGGATGATCCAGAGAACTTGTACGTTGACACATCAAATGTGACAATATTTAAACCATCTTTACATGGGCTGTACTCCCTTCCATCAACAAGAATACTGGACTCTGATCCTGACTTCAAGCGAAAATTCAACATTGAATCTATGTTTAACAGGAAAGTACAAAAAATTACAATAAAACAACAATTACTCATAGACAAATGGAGCTCAGTACATTGAGAATAATTTAAACAATTAAAATGTGAAACACTCATGGGCATAAAGATCACATGTTGAGATGGAAAATTCTAGTACCTGTAATTAACGCTTATTGTATGGAATAACTCGCAAACCAGTACAGACTAGGATTTCAAAGGTGAACAATGCCACGAGGCTTACTCCCTTAGAACATTCCCAACTTTGGCATCTTCCTGTTACCTGAGAAATCAGGATGCATCTGCTTCTAATTACTACCTTATTACAGTTATAACTCACCCCAACCAAATCTTCATTTTTCTTAAAGTACAAAGATGCCATGGTTTCCTCTTTACATAAAATTAAGTCATGCTGGGGACATTATGTCCTAGGTACCTTACTACTTTTATTTACTGTCACTGACTTGAGGCAACTTGACACCACCTTGAAAGAAGCAGGCCCAGAACATAGAACAGGGATGATGGCCTAATACAGGCCAACTGTCTTGGAGCAACTAAGTAATAAGTAAGTACTGATAGACTCTTCTCTTCTATATCTACTGCCAACTCATTTGTTATAAGATATGCCAGCCACTTGTTGTCCTTTAAGGAACACTCAAAGGTTAATAGACTTAGCTTCAATGATGGTGATGTAATATGATCACAACATATCGAAGTCAACATCTATATGAACAACTAAATGGCATTTGGGGTATTACTTGAGAACTGACAGTCAAAATAAATATTTCAAAATGGAAAACGTTACAAGATGCTCCTATTTACTGTCTTTAAAAAAGAAAGGTTCAGATGACATGTGATAGCATATGATGGCAAGTTTAAAATCTAAACAGAGTCAGTTTAGCAAAACTAATGTAACAAAAACATTTGTGGCCATGGCGTCCAATTATCAGTATGGAAGGGTCTATATTGTTGTTACTCAAATATAAATGTTTTAGTGAATTTTGCATTTCATTTATTCATTAGTTTATAGGAAGCATATAGATAACAACCCTAATGAAAATTCTTACAGGATCCTATAGGGCTAATTGTTGCAGGATCCTATAGGACTACTTATTGCAGGATCCTATAGGACTACTTGTTGCAGGATCCTATAGGACTACTTGCTGCAGGATCCTATAGAACTACTTGTTGTAGGATCCTATAGGACTACTTGTTGCA
>JANTCA010047013.1:0-18608 GCA_024741275.1 Chironex yamaguchii
GATAGATAGATAGATAGATAGATGGATGGATGGATGGATGGATGGATGGATGGATGGATGGATAGATAGATAGATAGGTAGGTAGTTAGATGAGTAGATAGAAGAATAAAACCTGTAAGCAAATCTATCACTACCTTGCTTGCTATAAGTCAGCCTTGAACGCATAGTAAGTGACTTTGTCTCTAAACGCTGCGTCTCCCATATTCGGACCGTTGAATCATTTGATGCTGATGCAAAAAAGGCGGAGTCGTGACTTACAACCAATCTGCAACAAGAAATACACCATAAAAATACTCAACGAGAAACTTTACGTGAAAGAAAAACATACAAAAGAATGACAGAATAGATACCACTGTTAAGAATAATGACTGTCTATATTGAAAAACATTTTAAGTCTCACGCATTTTGGGGTGCCAGATCAAAGACGCCGACCCTGTACAACAATAAGAGGCGGCAGACATCAAATATTTGCATGTACTTTGAGTACCAATACCTGATATGTTTGTAATGTTGACACTTGCAACGGTTGTTAGGGCATGATACGATCAAAGAACCCGCATTTTCCAATTTACCAAGTGAGGCAAGTTTCTTAGGAACAACAAGAATAGCAGCGACTATGATCATAATGGAGTTAGATACTTAGCTGTGGATTTTTGTGGAAATAGAACAGAGACAGGTCTTGTTTATAATACTCTAGATAAGACTTCCCTTTCCTATGTAAATGTAAAACCTACACAAGAAACGATAACAGTAGTGATTATTTGTTCATCTTCATGTTGCATACTAAATCAAAACCACTTAAGCGATGGCCGTTGCAAAATTGCTGCGAATCGGTCTTTATTCATAGCCGAGTCAGTAGTTTAAAGTAACAATTACGAAGTTCAATATCAAGGAACTGACGCCAAATATTTCCATTTGAGTAAATAAGAACTGACTAAGTCAATGCCAACAATCAAGTAACAACTGACCACATAATTGAAACCTAGAGCAACAACAATCAGGAAGGTTATACTGAATGGCCTTTAGTACATTACTTATTAGGTCGTTCTTGCTAGTCATTACGTAACTTTAGTAAGATTTCCAAATCACCTGTTCACTGCAGCAGTGTGTTCTTGGAGATGGACCACAAGTTGTCCTTTTGGCCTCCAACTGAAAAAAAGCAAAACATACATCTCTGACAATCGTCATTTTAAAATTCAACTACAAAAATGTCAGACAAGGTCACAGTAAAACTGGTGTGGTTCTACTGTTACGTTTAAACATATCCTCTTTAATCTAGACACGACGTTCTCTGCCATGTCTAGATTATGGAGTAAGAGCATAGTTGAGCAATCTAACCCAAATACAGAGCGACATATGTTATGTATAACGTCGATGTAGAGCTCCAGTCGGGGCAAAGCAATAAACATACTAGAGCAACAATTAGAAAATGAGAAGATTTCTTGAGATTTTTATTCGATTCTAACGTAAGCATTGGTGAATCTCCATTCTAAGCTCTGTACTCGGAGTGGTCACTCTTGTCAGAAACTTCTAGATGGTTACCTATCCCTTAACTTTACAGCAGCCAGCAGTGTTATAACGACCACGACGTCATCGCATCGTATGCAGCATAGCTAAATATCGATTAATTCTCAACACCAGATACAAATGCTAATTTGCTTGCCATACGAATAGATCCATGCCCTACACTATCAAGTACTGGACTGTGATGATCAATGGGTTACAATTTTAGTTTTTATAAAAAAGAAGACAAATCAATGCAAATTGCCGCGAACTTCAAAAGATTATGAACCCGTCTATTTTAATATCTAACTTCGGTTGTATCTCTCAATGTCTAGTTTCAAACACCAGTTTCACAAAGGATTACTAAGTTGAAGTTTCTTATACAATCAAGGCGGGTCTGGGTCTTCGTGAATAGTAAAAGTAATTTCCTTGAAAGCCTTTATTTGAAAAAATAACATTTTTCTACCGAATGTTTGCTGCTTTGAATACAGTATTATTTTGGGTATAATGCCAAAGGAGCAAGGGAGACAGGGCACGGGCACGTCTTGCTTTTCCCAGCAAACACTTCCAGTGTTTGCAAAATCGTTGCCTGGAACAACACGTCTTTCAAAACTCTTCGCAAAGTCGGTAGCCCTTACGAATATCGCTACAAATGTAACGCGTGACAAACGTTTTCAATTTAAGCTTCAAAATAGGCAACTTTTAGTTGATAAAATAGGGAGAATAATAAACAACACAGTATGAGTCAATAAATAACAACCATCTCTATTATAAAACACAGCCCTATTTGGCTCTTTCGCTTCATCAAAAGGTCAGATGATTTAAGAACAAAAGTTATTTCCTGTTTCTGGTGGAGTGTGGGCAGTATCGGAGCCTGGATACTAGCGTCTGGCTTGGACATCATTTCCCCTACTAAGCTTGCTTACAAATATTGTAATGATGTCTTCACTCACCTTGGCTGTTTGCCTTTGGATTCAATCAAAGCACCAACAAGCGACTTGGCTTTTACGTCTAAATAATACAAAACGTTATAGTTATATATGTAGAACAAATAAGATGCTTCAATAGCCGAGTTCTTAGAAATAAGGACGATAAAACACACATCTATTTCGTGACAATCAAATTAGCAATTTTCAATATTGTAATCTCTTTCATTCTTAAAATTTTTACTACAAGCTTTACTTTAGTATGCAATTATTCACGTTTCACTTACCAGCGACATACTGTCCCCATTTGTGAATAGCGAGTGATCTTAATTCCATTTTACATTTGGCAAACTTCGGTTGATCTGACAAAGTTTGCGAAGGCGATAGAGTTAAAGATGGAATTCCCAACTTTTCAGGCTGTGGCTCGGTCTTCGGTACAGCAGTGTCCACCTACGAAGCAAATATTTTTAGTGCGTTCAGCAGGCACCTTTATACACACGATATTGCTTGGAATAATGCAGTAGGTCCAGATTAAGAAGAATTTGGTAGTGCTTTAGCTAACTAGGTATAAATTGATAGGGTTTGGTGGCATTCAAAAGGACTTAGTAGAGTCTACCGTGACGCGTTTAACCTTGCTTAATAAGACGTGCTATATTTTTTATCAAATTGGGTCGAAATGGGTAGAGAGATTGATAAGGTGGACGCAGTGATGCAACAAAGTGATTACTGGAATGTAATTGATTGATCAAGTGATTGTTGTAAAAGAAACTTACTTGTTCCGACTGATCATTATTCTCAGATAGCTGGGATTCTTTTCTCTTTGATCCCTGCTCCTGCGATGAGACAAGTGAACTTGACCCCTTGTCTTCATCTTCACTTTTGGCATCATCAGGGAGTGAAGCTGCTTTCGGTTTGGTACCAGCTGCCACCTGGACAAAACGAGAGCAAACAATATCAATAAACAAGCCAATTGGTCTCGTTTTATCTCTACCATGTACGCTTGAAGCTAAGGTTCTTCATACTCCAGCCAGGTTTGACATTCCTAACTGACATTAGGCACTTGGTTGAAGGGTACCAAAAGGTCACCTTTCAATAAAGGTCACTTTTTCTTCGAACGGTCTTTCGATATATTAAAATTTTTACAACCAAACCTCTTTAAATAGGACACCTTTTTAGAATCGGGAATTAAAGATTTGCTTTGAAAACCACTTTACGGTGCACAATGAAGAAAAAATGTTAAAACGAATAAACGTGATTTTGAAAAATTTTTTTACTTCAGAAATTTCAAACACAACACTCATGCTGTTTTCACTGCTTCCAATCTTCTAACTGACCAATCGATGACTTTTTCAGGCTTAAGAGAATAATTTTTAGCAGGGATTTTCAGCACATTACTGACCCCACGATTTCCTTTTTCCAAACGACCTTGTAGTGACTCGTTTCTCTATGGAAATTTTTGCTAACGCAGGAACTAGGTGCGTCATTTGCGTCATTTGCGTAGGTTTGGAATTTCCTTGTAAAAAGTATTTATTTCACGTTCCTTTTTAAGTCACTCTCTTTTTTGATTCTAAAGATAGAAAGCATACAAACTCCAACTTCCGCGAAGTCGTAATTTCACATTTTTTCTTATCCGCCGACTATTTTTCGTCTACGTTGGTGAGTCAATTCTGTATGATATTATTTCTCTTATAAATATAGTTTTATTTTGAACGTCAAGTAATCCTATAACCTCTGCTTACAAGGAACACTACTGAAGAAGGAGAAACACTGAAACGATCTTACATATTTTGACACTATATAGCTCATGCCATTAGAAAGTGGACACTGTCTTGAAAGAGAGAAATTGATGTCACTGTATTTTGGAAAGTTGTCGAAAACGCGCCTGCGCATCAACAGATAAATCCTTAAATAATGCACAAAAGCACATGGATGGCTTCAAATTAAGACAATTGCTGAATCATTGATCAATGCACGGCGATGATGTTCACACTAACGATGAAATATCTTACAAAACTTATATAGTCCACTTAACATGGTCACCTACCAGATATTGTAAATAAACATTCTTAAATCAATAACGAACTCTTGGCTGCGAGATGGGCGGTTGGGAAGAATGCCAGCAAAACCGAAATTCATCCTACATATCGTATTTATTCAACTGCACTGAGTTAGATTAAGATAATACCTGGTCCTCCCTCTTTTTGACTGTGGTGCCTCGTTTCAAACTTGAAGTTTGATTGCCAGATCCTTTGGCACTGGACATTTTTTCGAGATCTACAACTCGCATCGTAGGAGTGACTGAAAGTGACGTAAGTTCCAAGACCCCGACTTGAGAAAGATCACCAGCTTTCGAACGTTCACTGTTAACGAAGGTAAGATAATGGTAGTTAACGTTTGATTTAAACCGGTGTCCACATATCAGATATGTGCAAATACCTCAAGCCGCGCGCACGTTCTATATCAACCAATGCTGAAACTCGGAACAGTAGTAATTACGATGACAGTAATTGTCCGAGGATCCTATCTTCAACCTATTTAGCGTGCAGAGGAAAGCAAAGGACGCAACTACCCAGGTCTGACAGCAAAAGTTATTGTCTCTCTGAGTATTTTGTAACAGCACAAAAGTAATTTTAGCAGTAAGGTCCATACCGTTATTTTCCACTAGGAACCACCTTTTGATTCCCCTACTTTCAGGGGCCACAAATACGCGATTTCCGTGGCCAACTTTTAGACCTGCCCTCCTCCTCCCCTATTTGTCCGCAAAACAAAACAACGGATAAATTGTGACTTTAATTCCCTCCGTTTCAGCGTCAATTGTTTATGACTCTTCAAAGTAAACTGTCTCAGAAAATGTATTTTTTAACATGGCGAGCAACGACGTTGTGTGGGGCTCTTAATTAGACCTTCCTCAGTTAGAACGACAAAATACTTCATTTCCTAACTACATTAATTACGCACACTGGTGTGACTGCTTATGGCCATTAAATATGGCAATAACAGTCTTTATCTGGCATACTGAGGGATGTTATAAACTAACCAAGTTAATGATATTCCGCAACATGAAAAAGTGCGATAACTTAATAGATTCGGTGCAATACAACAAATGTTTACGTTACCTAAACCTGGGCAATTACTTATTATCAAAAGTTGAAAAATACTAATGACCTTACTCTCAAATATGTATGGAATGCTGCCAAATCTTGGTGGTAGTCAGAAGTGATCGTGACAAATGGTACTATGCAATGGTGCGACTAAGACAGAACAATTTCACAGTTTAGAGGAAAGTTCCAAAAGTGAGCTAGCGCATAATGATTTAGGGTAATCTTTCTATTGTATTCTTTGTAAAATCGATATATCGAAATATCCAAAGACATAAAAAAACGAAAATCGGGAACTGAAGGAACTGCATTTACCTCGATCTAGAAGAATTAAGCTTCAAAATGACTTCTTTTAGTCGCAGTAACTTCTTTTCTACTGCAAGTGTCATTCCTTGTGTTCGTAACTTGCGAAATATCTGTGCAATGTTGTCCTCTCCACTTATTTCCAACGAAGAGTCATTGTTCTCTAGTCTGTTTATTACAAAATAATTTTACTAAACACACTATCGATTGCCAAACGACGACACAAAACACTGTGAGAAGCAAAGAAGTTGTAGTATAGAAGTGAATGGAACCTTGAAAAGCATAGTTAAGTGTGTCTTCCTACCTTGGTGTGAGAGTACATCAATAACAAAGAAACTGTGAAAAATCACAATAGCACAGGGCTGTAAACAGTGAAAAATTTTCGTGTAGGACATTTTCGGAACTGGGGTTTGTTGGGGGGGGGAGTGGAAAATTTTGCGAGAAATGGCTTCAGAGACACCTCAGGCTTTTTCTGTATGGATACCATAAGTATGGGGGCCGATTCCGCCCCATCCTGCTATCTCAACCGTTGGTGGTCCGTTCGGGCTGACTTTTTCACACATAATAAAGACTCCTAAAGGAAGTAAAAATGCGAAAAAAAATTTCGGCGTCGGACACTTAGATTTTGAAGGCAATTCCGTCGACAGTTTGCTGAAATTTAACGGACTTATCCGATGTTCGACGGCTGTTTACAGCCCTGTAGCATTATCATCCAAACCTAAGGTGAAACATCAACGAGTACAACTTTATACAAAAGCATACGAACACTTTACGGCAAGAGAATAGTCTTAAGTGTAAATGAGGCAACGAAAGATGCATCATGATAGATCCATTTAAATCTTTGAGGTGAAATAATTTTGTTCCAATAAACTTCAAGAGACGTTATCTCAAATCTACCCACCGTTTAAAAATCTGTGAAGTGTGACTTGATTTCACAAGATAATCAAACACGGCTCTAGGTATTGGATCTTGAAGCACCGATAAGACAATGGACTAAAAAAAAGATCAGAAATGATTCATTTGCTCCAAGATAAAACTAGTAAGCAAACATACAAACAGTTCCAAAAACGAACTTTAGCCCCCACAGAAAACTTTCCATCAGACACAAAGTAAAATAAAGATAAGGTCAGAAGTAACTTAGGATTGTGACCACCGATGTTTCGAACCCGAGTCTCGCAACTGCAAATCTGAAAGCTTTCCTACTGAGCTCAACACCCAAAACGATAAGAAAGGTAAGGTAGAGAAATGTTTCGATGCGGGCTATCAGTTTGACATGCTCCATCTTAAAGTGATTATCTACTGACGTACAATACTCTAACTTTAAAAAGGTAAAACTAACAAAATAAACAAACACATTCCTCGGTCAGAAGGAATCGGTCACAATAGCCAGATAGCACACAGGTGCCTTCATCGGTTGTCTCCCGACACTTCTGCTTGTTACAAGAACAAAAACATCATAGTTCCCTTAGATCTTCAAATAAGTCCCGCTCTTAAACAGAAATAAGTTGAAGAATCGATCAAATAAGCAACCAATGGTGGTAAAACTAAAGATTCATAGATGTATCATAAAGTTATAGTTCATCATAACAGCGAGAACAATACAAAGAGCTCTCAAAACATTTGCCGTATATCACCACAAAAAATTCTGCATTCAAATCTTTCGCGAGGTGCCTACCGGGAGACGTTAAACATGCCGGTCTGAAACACACCACTGGTGTGCTCAGATAATCATTCAGTCAAAATGCAAACTGTCTCGCCTGTCAGTATGTCTAGTGACGGAATTTCAAGAAATTTGTATAGAGAAATACTCCTTAGAATCACAAGTGTACATTGCGAAAAATGTTTCAATTACGATACTACCTCACTCTCTAACTGGATGACTGGTTGTTTCAGTGCTGGCTTTACAATCGGCATCAAGAAACAATAAATGTCGGCTATGCCTAAGATCTTTGCACATACACATACATAGCCTACAGCTGCATAGCGGATCCACACATTCTGAAAGAAAGATACATTGAACACTTGTCAACTTAATAATACACGACAGAGTTGAATGTTGGGTAATGTCATAACGCTTGAAAAGTCATCAACTGTGTGACTCCTAGAGAATCATAAATTCTATACGCATGTTTTAAGGCTGGCAAAGGAAAGAAAATCATACAAGATTCTAAGGTGCTTGGATGTAACATAAAACTACTGCACGACAAATAATCATCTTTTCGTTGGCATAGAATCTTTTTTGGGCCTTCATGAGTGATTGTAGTTAAAAAGTGATAACATATAGTTGTAGTTATTTACAGAAATAGCACATAAACATAAAAAGAGATACACGGATATACGGATGATACAGAGATATATGGTTGATACAGACGTATAGAGACATATATTGATACAAATATGGCTAATGATAAATATGGATTAGAAATAAAAAAAAGTGTCGATATATCGATATCGGCACAAATACAGGCAAATGTACATACAAGATTGTCTCTAGTCAACATCAAACAGACTCAAGTATTTTGGCCACGTAAAGAGATCCGATGATAGCTTTGAAAAAATTGTCATGCAAGGGAAGGTAGAGGGCAAAAGAGGAAGGGGCAGACCACTAATCAGTTTTATTGGGAACATGGAGAGAGTAACAGGAAACAGCATGTCTGATCTGATAAAAAAAGCCAGAGACAGAAAGGAGTGGAGAGAGTTTGTCCATACAACCACCAGGGGACGCAAGCGACCAAACGGACCATAATGATGATGATGATGTACATAAGCATGTTGTGAAAGCCAGAAATGCAAATAAAAAGTACTTTAAAAGTGGAATTATAATTATTTATAATTATAAATCAACTTTAAATTGAATATCAATTATTAACCAGATTAAATAAAACTTTTCAAGGCAGTTGCTATTGACAGTAAACAAACTTTAAACAACAAGAGATACACCAGCCAGCACGTTACATAAGAACAACCAAACATGCCAAGAAAATTAATTAAGGAAAAAGTGATACAAGACTGTTCAATCTAAAAGTCAAAGCAGATACTGCAACATTTTATTAACTTTTCAAGCGTGATCCTTGAACATGTTGGTACATTCAGCAAGAGACAGTAGAACAACGAGGAAAGAAATCTAATAAACGATATTGCTCAAAGGTAGCAAACCACTCGTATACTATTAACCAGAGACAGTTTTATACAATGAGGTACTCTTGACAAACAGGAATTTATCTATTCTCGTGGAACTGGACACCTGTAGTACCACGCTGTTATGATGGTAAGGCACGCTAATTTAGCAGGGGAAGGTTGATACATAAACAGAAGTAGAACAATAAGGGAAGAACTTCGATGAAAATGCAGATCAAAAGTAGCATAGTTGCTTTCTGTTATTGGAAGAGACTATTTTGTGTACTGAGATACAACTTTAAGAATAAGAATTCATCTATTGTAGTAATTGGAAATACGGAACCGAACCACGCTTTTACGACGAAAAGGTAATCCACCTCAGCAGCGGAAGGTTGACACATAAACGGACGTAGAACAATGGCGGACGAACTCTGGTGAAAGATACTTGTAAACGTAACCAAGCAGTTGCCTGCTACTGGAAGAGACAATCTTACACATTTAGATACTCTTCACAAATAGAAATTCATTGACTGGGTTAAAGTAGGAAATCTTTCGTGAGGTCAGGTTGCAAAGGCTTTACCGGGTAATAAGTGACTCACCGGATGACATAAGAATGGGGTTACATCTCTCACGAAATCCATTAATATTGGCTTCTGCAAAAGACCAAGTTCTGCAAGACATGTGAGAGACCCAATAGCCTTGCATACAACAAACTCCTCTGTATCTTTTAATCCCTGCATTACAGACAAGAAAATGAACAACGTAAGTCAAAATGCAACTCTTACACAACTCTCTTACAAAAAGCTCCTGCTTGAAAAAAAATTCACTTCCATCAACAAACCCGTTCATAAACACCCTTTATCTAGTCTTCTGTACTATTAAAGACGAATATTTATATTTGAATTTACTATTGCCAACATAGAATTTCTTACTGGCACATATATTAACGTTGCCGGTTTTTCAGCCCCAAATCGATAAATGGAGATTCCAATATATTTAAATAAAAGGACGATCTAGCCGTGTCAATAATCCGAAATTTCTCGGCCTTATAAATTTTGGTGCATTCTGAATTTTCTAGTAAACATTGGCATATGACAGAATCACGTGTTTTGGCAGTCATTTTCGTTTTGCAACACGAGATGGCTGTACTCTAGGAGCAATTGATGCTTGGCGTACACTGGATAGAACAAATTGTTTGATTCTGTCACCCAATCTCTGAAAAGTGCGACCTACATACCGAGCTTCACATCTGCACAGAAATTCATATACTACTAAGCTATTTTGTGTGGAAGGTACACTATCCTATACAGATACAAAGTGCTCTATGGGCAAGTGTTCTGATGAAGTTTATTTACGTCTTTTTTGGACAAAAACAATCCCAACCAATGTACTGACCAGAAAAAGCAAATCTTAACGAAGATAATAAGCCCGTACCTGCTGTAGAAGTGGTTTGAGGATGGACAAGCTCTGAAATCCAACATAAGCAGCAACGCCCACGACGTTGTCAAAGAAAGCACCACGCAGATGCCAATCTTGTTTATCATTCAGAAACGTTATCATATGCGACAACAAAACATCGTTGGCTTTTTGTCTACCAAAAAAGACACACAAGCGACTGAGTCCTTTCCCAAGTAAGGTGCGTTTGACAATATTATCGGAGTTTGTCAGCAGGGTAACAACTTTGTTTTGTATCAGATCACGTAAAGCAAGAAGTTCGACGTCGTAGCTTCCCTTCAAAAGAAAATGAAGTAGTAATGTCACTGCCATGAATTTTACTGACTCGTTTATGAAGTGATAGGAGTACAGAAGTCAAAGATATCTTCCAAACATTACTTGTTATTACATACTTGGCGCCTTGCACAAGCTTATGTCAAGAAATACGTTGAACAAAAGCATCATACTCGAGCTGTATTGTCAGTACTTGTACTTTGACCTGTACGGCGCAGAATTTATGATATGACACCGTTGAACAGAATGGGGCATGTTAGAAAATATCTTCATTCTTTCGAAAAGGATCAAAGTAACAATATAAACTATTCAACGTTACTGATAACAACATTAGTGTCCATTTCTATAATTTTAAGGCGTAAGTGACACTTAATATTTACAATGAAAATTCCACTATTCTAAAACCAAGATCGGGCAAGAAATGAATTTTGCAACAAGAAAAAATCAATCAACACTTTAATGGTATAAGCCGATAAGTGAAATGTGTTGTTCCTCAGCAAAATATTTAAATGTTTTTATGGGGAGCTGAGATTCTGGATACAATTCACGTACTCTGGATGTTTAGCTGAGCGCAAAAGGTGACTGTTTTGCAGAAGAGACGCCTCGACTCCACATAAATCAGTCGACTGTTACAATCTTACCTTTGTCAAGGTATCGCATGATAAGATACAACAAGGAAAATATAAGGAACTTTTGAATATACCAGCTAACTACTAACGCCAATACATTGAATTTCGAACAAATGAATATATTGAAGCCTGGCCATATTAAGTATTATACCGACATATATCAATGTTTTTATGGACGAATGGTTTTGTAGAGCAGATCAGTGACATCAGAAAACGACACAATTCCTGAGAAAGCTGGTGAAATAAAGAAAGGAAGGAATAAGTAAAAATGAATATAAAGACATTACAGCGCATGAGCAAACCTTGCTCCTGTAACATAAGATCTGTCCGAAAAGTTTACTAGTTGCGCACCATCCTGTTACAGCTTGTACATGGCAACAGAAGTTACAATAAGGGAACACCTCGAAGGTGGTTTACCGTATAATCACTGTTCGTCTACCTGGTACTGAAGCTGTGTCTCCTTCTCATGATTGACAGCATTGAGGTTACTTATCTGTATTGTTTCTAAAAATCGTAATGCTGTCTCCGCCAATGACGCAATATTCTCGGCAAATGCTACTTGTACTATCACCTCAGCATCATTTGCCAAGTGACTCTACAATTGGTAGAGGAAAAACTCTATTACTAACGAAATTGACGGAAACAGTTGGGATAAAAAAAACCATCTCAAAATGACTCCTTTTCTTAATAACTATTGTAAACTAAGCAAAATCCTTAAGAAAAAGGAACAAACAAAAATCCCAACTTTCAACGAGAAACCATCCTTTCATACATTATTTGCTACCTCGTATTAACTGGTGTCTTTAAAATGCAGTGCCAGTAGAGCAATGTAGGTTCGTTAAAACACTGTTAGATCAGATATCAAGTCAGTCAAGAACAACGGTCTAAAAGAAATTCCAGGAAAAAACATGGCCGGGATTGTACAAAAGAAAAGATATTAAATTTCCTCTTTGGCAAGGTTTTTTTCCCCATTCTGTTTCAATACGGAAACTTTCTGCGATTAAATGTTCAAAATCAAGATCGTTTCCCGTTCACAAAAGCGAGTACAAATTGTACAATGTATTTTCTGTAACTCTAAATCTTTCCGTGGCAAAACTCACCAAATTTAGAAGAATGTATTCTGGAAAGACGTTTCCCTCACTTCTTGGAACGTTTTTTACCTCGGCCAGGCATTTTGTTATAGCCTCGATTGCTTGTGCACGCACCCGTGGAATACTGTCATTCACCAAATGAAACATATAAGGAAGTAAACGCTCGAGGATGACGTCATCTCCGAGGTGTTGCGACAATTCAACCATTAGATCCAGTGCCGTTAACTTTGACTGACTAAACTGTGGCGAACAAAAAGAGAAATATGATGTGAATATGTACCCCCGTCACTTACACATAAACTAGAAATGACAAAAGCACGAAAACAGTTACTCACTGGATAGATTAAAATACTTATTGGTAATGGCATGGCTGGAATGCGGGGTGGCACATAAGTTAATCACATGTCTGCTAACAGTCTTTGCTTAGTTATTTACTTGAAATGTCTACATTCATTCATGACATATAAGAAATGCTAACACTACCACATCAGTACTGAATGTAAGCCAAATATTGACGAATTTGAGAGTTAAGAAGGCCAATGAAACATATAACATGAAAGAGAAAGCGTCCACCATCGTGTACAACCAAGGAAATCAACTTCGTAATCCAAAGCAAACTGTAAGACAAAGGGATTTGTCTGTTTAAACTTCATATTTTAATGCTGTTCACATAAGAACGGAACACAACGTACCTTTAAGCTGCGAATGCATGATGTTACTAAGGACACTACCATAACAAAGCAATCTTACAATAGAAAGAAATAGAGCAAAAAACGAGTGAGATGACTGTCACATGGCATATGTACACTATAACTGTAGAAAACAACGTTAACAGCTACTTAATTTAAGACTGAGTGTAAAAAACAATCACAAATAATAAAAAGTTAAATGTCCGATAAAAACTTAATTAAGAAGATCAAAAGACATTCACGTGCTTCTCACAAACTGCCACGAGAAATGAGACTTGTGCAAACTTTAAATTAATCAGTCACAAGCTATGGTTCAAAACAGTCGTAGACGTATAAGTCACTACTCGAAAAATGATACTAATATTTGTTAAAACGACATCTCAGTCATACGTTAGATTTACTACTTTTTCTGTGCAACAAGATCGGCAAACAGCTTTATTTTGTAAAGGGACTCAACAAGCATGTTAATTGAGGGCGGTTTGGATCCCCTTATGTGTATCCCAGCTAAAATGCTCTCAGGGACCATACCCTTTCATGAAAGCCATTGGTTCCAAGAAAACGAAGCACTGGTGCCTTGTTCAATGTTTTCAATATCATAATTCACTGCAAATCAATAGTTTGCACCCAACAAATAACCAGAACTATTAAAGGGTTCAGTGAATTAAAAAATGATTAAGCATGACTTAGCAACGCCTGCAATAATAATAATAATAATAATAATAATAATAATAATAATAATAATAATAATAATAATAATAATTCTCTTCTTCTTGAGTCTATCATGTCAGATAATGGCGTTCCATGCCACATATTTCCAACTATCCTCCTTCTTGGCGGTTTGTATTGCTTTTATGGAATTTGTTTTAAAGTCTGCAGGTAGAACCTCTGTATATGTCATAAGTTGCTTTCCCTTTTGCCAATATCTTATTTGATTAACAATTACCAATAATAAAACAAAAAAACAGTGCGTAGTAACAACGATAAACTATTCTTTGTGTCGGTATTCTTACTGTCAGCATCTGGAAGCTGGAGCTTTTCATCCTCTCCATTTTCTGGAAGCAAGGCCTGCTTGATTTGGTTAAGGTCATGATAGATTCTAACAAAAATTGAGAAGAGAGTAAAAGTGAACTCTAACAAATGATAGTGAACCATGAGGTCAAATAGAAAGTTATAACTGTCTATAATTATGAAAAAAACCGGCGGATTATTGTTTTCCGTAGACATGAAAATTGATTGAAGTCAATGAAGGTTGGAGCTTCGCAATACCATCTCTTTTTATACCGTGTATCTCTCTTCGCTCTCTTCTTGTATTGCTGACATAGTCCTTTCAAATTTGACGTAAAGAATAAATAAATGATATCCCTTGATCACAAAAAGACCTGTCGCCACGTTTTAATGTTGCATGATGACTAAAAGTGGCTTAAAAAGTGAAGATTCTATAAAGGAATGTCCATGGTTCCCATTTGACATCAATGTAGTACGGTTGATACCTAGAACACTGATGCCTTTATCGCTGTGCTGTTTAAAGTGACGCTTTCCATTTCCTATCTCGTTTTGCATTTTACTACCACTCAGATTTAACGAGATTTCCAGCGACACCTGCAAAATCTACATTCCTTCTTTATTGGTACGTGATAATATGTTAGCATGTCCTCCATTACGCATTTTGCCTGTTTGTGCCACTGAAATAGCCAAAGTGATGCAATTAAAGCGGAGGATAAGTTTTAAATTGAAAAGCAAAACTCAGAATGTTCGAAATTCCGGTTACCTCATTATTTTCTCATCAGATGTCATCACCGGTTTAACGGCAAATTTTGCTAAATAGGTCTTAAGGAAGGTGAAAAATTCCTCTGGGAAGACGTGGCCTAAAAGTAAAAGAAAAGAATTTCGTAATACTGTCGCCTTTGAGAAGTACTACCACTAGAGAAAAGTTACTCAGCTCTGCCTCTCAGATGCAGTTGCGGGTGAACAATACAAGGGACAGATATCATACGTTACTTTTTAATTACCCACTCTCCACCAACCCTTATTTCAAAACGTTGTCAAAATAAACTTTTTCTTTTGTTACTAAGAAACTTCCAAATCTTCCGACCTATCTTAACTGACAAATATAGTATCGGAGTAACATCCTGTGCGGAAACTAGAAATTTTTCGACGAATAACAAGCTGTGGCCAAGTCGTCAGTTACACAGGAAACTTATTATTCCAAATCTAACATACCTCGATATAAATCCATATACTCCTTGGCAGATAGTCTTTCATTCGGATTTTTCGCTACCATATGTTGGACCATACTCTATAAAAAAGGTAACAAAAAAGGGGTCATTAATTGGAATAACTTACTGTTTTCAGTTATGTGTAATACGATCCGTTTGACGGTGAAATACAAAAACAATGTATTATAAACAGCCTTCTCAATTAAATTTTTATATCATTCGCAATAAATCATTGTCTGATCCTTTTATACATTGCATGTGTATGCAGCTTGAACGGAATGCACTGAAGTGCAGTGTTAAAATCGTATAACAACAAACGTACGATTAATTCTAGTTCAATATTTTTACCTTTTCAGGGTAAGTAATGTTAATATATCAATCATTTGTCTACCAATAAGACACCTTAGACACTAACAAAATACAATATAGCTTTAAAAATTTAATCAGGTCTTCACAGTGTTCATAGTGCCGGGTCAATAGGCAGTAATAACTTACCCTGATATTGTTGTCAATTTTCGCTAGTTTTCCTTCTGGACTGAATTCTCCAATACGATAAGCAAGCAACTGCGACAGATCAAACAGAGGAGCACCTTCCAGGAACAATTCTGCGATAACACACCTGAATAATAAAGGAAACCAAATCATAATACCAAGTGTACATCAAAACAAGTGGGGGAGACGACAGGGGGAACGGGTTATCGTCTGGGAAAAAGTTCTCAGGTCTCTCAAAACACTAAATTAGTTTTGAACCCCACAAATCTCCTTCAAAGCTTATCAACATATCCTACAACAATTAATCCTTATCTCAAAAACATGTCTATAATAATCTCTTTTACCATTCGGCCTCTCGGTCTTGACAACTGAATTGTAAGTATTTCTAAAACTGCCTGCTACGCACTCATGTGTAAGTATACAGAAAAGAATTTTGATGAGCAAAAAATATTTAAATCACCTCCTGACTGGCAAGATCAAATTAAGATTGAGAAAATATGACAAAGAGGAAAGGAGCCTAAAGTTGATAAATCCTACAAAGTCGCCCAGTCTATTTCAATCGCCTCACTAGTTTCAGCAGAATGGCAAGGCCTCGTGCTAAGCATAGAGAAAACAAACAGAGGATGAGGAGTTACATAAAATAGTGAAAGGGAACTTTAAATTGACAAGGAAGTTTGGCTTGAGAAGAACGAGAGAAAGCAACGGAAGCAGCAGACTATAATGATTATGAACACCATGTCAACAGTATAAGACATCCCAACGACAGGAATGACACCTACCAAAAGAAGAAATGGAAGAGCATTGCTATAAGAGGCAAAAGAAAAACAAAACAAATAGTGGCTGGTGAATTAAAGGTGATATTAAGCTAATCACTGCAAACCTAACAGATTGAGTAATTAAATAGGGTTGTGTCACTGGAGGTGGAAGTGAGACCAGTGGAATACTCTGCCAGTGTTACTGCATCAATGAATACAATGGGGTTTGCTTAAATCAAGGGAAATCTTAAGACCCATTGCAGTAAAAACTTTGTCCAACCACGACAATACAGTTAAATAAGCAATAATATCAATTTTGCCAAAACATATTTCAATACATCACATCTTACCCTGCTGAAAATATATCCATGGAAGGCTTTAATTCTCCTTGTCCAGAACCAGGTAGATCAAGCAGAGGAAGGTTTGGACTTGCTCCTCGTCTTTGCTCTCCATTACCTACTGATGAGCTTGTTGACTCAGTGAAGCGAGAGCTTGCATCAACAAAACGTTCAGGTGCTATGTGACAGGTACGGCGTCTTGAGGTGTCAAAGAAATAGTTGAAATCAGCCGGGTTGTCCACTGGAAGATAAACTGGCTTGAAACTTGCAAGGTCAGCTAGAAAAACCCAGTTCCAGCTTGTCACAAGGACATTTTCTGTTTTGATGTCCCCATGGCAAACCTAAAAAGAGAATGTAATGATTCCTATTTGTTTAAACTGCAGAAAGGGATTTCCATGTCATTCTGTTGAAGTTGTAAGCTGGAATTTCACTTGAAGGGTCACTTTGTTGTACTCGGAAGGGAATAAGGCCAGTGAGTTTCATAGCCAAACTGAGTCCTCCGGCATTACAGCTAACACTGTTGAGATTTTAAAGCACCATATGTCTTCCTCTTGGTATAAACAGAAGTGCAATCAAATTCAGGATAACAAATTTGGACAAAGTTACCACCAATGTGTAATAATAGCTTACATTTAGCTGTAACCCATCCTAGTCATGTCAACACTATAAAGACAAATAGAAACTGACCATTATATGTTTCAGAGGTTAAGAAAGCATTGTTGTTACTTATAATGTATTATACACTTTTGAAGAGCTTGGTCTAGGGAAGCAGTTCTTTCTACAAAACAAAACAGTCTTTGTCACTGCAAATAACTCTTGGTTGCTTTGTTAAGAATTTAAGTCAGTATACACAGAAAACAGTAAACTGAAGACCATGTTTAATGTACATTTCATATGACATACCTTTACATTGTGTGCTTGTTCTAATGCACTGAGTAATTGAAAAATAATCCACTTCTTCTCTACCAAATTAAGAAACGGTCTTGTACTGCAAAGAAAATTATGATCAAAATTGTATCTTTGAGAATAGTAAAGTTAATTAGTTCTAGATGTAGTAGGACAAAAAATTTAAATATATTATATCACTTTCAAAATGCCAATCAATGGAATATGTTGTTCTTAAAACACAAAATGTTATGATACAAAAATGCATTCATGAAAATGAAAAATGCACTTTATCTATCCTGGATGCATATACAATATCTAGGAATTAAGCACAGATGCACTTACAATGTTATCTTAAGGCAATGTTATGTTAAGGCTAAAGGGTGACAATTTCACAAGAAGTAATTAATGTTTGCTTGCTCAATGTCTTAACCAATAATTTCTCACATGAATAAATAAACTTGTTGGAAAATGAATCGTGGATACCCCAGAGCATAGGGGCTCAAACTTTTGAAATGCTGCAGAGATGGCAAACAGACAAACTAACTACTGTTGTTTGTAGTTCTATTTACAACACAAGACCTGAAAAAGGATCAAAGCAATTGCACAACCATCAGATCATCTGAAGCAGCTTTTGAAAAGGGCTTTATTCCATCTGTTTTCTTCCATAACATAAACAAGATTTATTTTCTCAAAGTTGTACTCTTGGGTGCCTAATTGCTGCCCCCCCCGCTAATTAATTTTTGAAAATATTTCCACCACCCCGCTCTTATTAGGACCCCCCAGCAATTAACTTTTACACATTTTGGTCTGTCATATCATTATGGGAAAATGCATA
>JANTCA010047024.1:0-15349 GCA_024741275.1 Chironex yamaguchii
TATATATATAAACATTCATAACCGTGAATAATTCACTTGCGTTTTCTATTCGGAATTCTTTCTACACCGAAGAAGCTCTAAATAGGGCTTCGTCAAGTACACATAAAAAACGCTTCTAAAAAAACACTAAAATTTTTAGCCCTTCCCCGATCATTCAGCCTTCGCGATTATTCCAACCTCCCTTATTATCAATATTAAGTAAATTGCCCAACCTCCCCTATCATTTAGTACTCGAGAGTACATCAGTGACATTCCTCCTATTTTTACTATTTTTAGCATGATTTATACTGAACTACAATTACTAAGCTGTGAAGTATTACCTCAGTATGATCACGGAAATGTTGGCATCAGCAACCCTTTATCCCTAGATGATGGTATTATGGCACGTCTACAACATTCCACCTTAGCGCTACATTTTTTAAGCACCAAAAGAGACATGACTTTCTGTAGAAAGATTTTTCAGTTTTCGGCTTAATAACAAATCTTTTGTCTCCGCTTTAGCCCTTGCAGTAAATGATGGATGCGTTAACCGTATTAACTTTTATATTCTTAAGTCAACAATGATGGGGAGGAGAAACGTGCTTATCTGAGTGTGGTCTTAAACACTAGCCAATGCATTATGCGGATCTATCCAGCAGTTGACGTTTGCTAATGAATCAGACAATATTTTGCTAGTACACAGGTCATTCGTGACACCACGTCAGCCTGGTCAAGCACCTGCTCAAAGTGATAAGAAAGAGCTTACAGAGCCTGTTTTGAGCTTGGGCGAGAGTGAACCAAGCCCACACTTTACTTCCATATTGCATATAAGACAACATATGACTTAATATTCCCAGTATTAAAGTGCATACTTATAATTTCTATGGTTCCCTTTCTGTGCTATTTGCCTTCTGTTTAGATAGTGCAACCATCAAGATGTGTACAACTTCATCATCATCATCATCGTCATCATTAACTTACGTCTTTAGTAGACATACGACGTGACATTTTTCCTCCAGTCCATACGTGATACTGCTTTCTCTGACGTTGAATTCAATCCCAGACCGGTCCATTGCTGAATGTCGTCAAACCAGATTCTTTGAAGCCTTCCTTTCGGTATAACTTACCTATTCGTTAAATGTCGTAAACATGTCTATAGTATTTATTCACTTGAGTATTTGTCATCAATTTGACAAAGGTAATCTTATTTCAGATACTACGAATTTACAAACTTTTAATGCCGTGGGGCTAGTGTACAACTATTAAAATATCAAATTTGGAACTTGACAACTCTTTGAAAGAACAGGGTCTTCATATCTTCTACCAGCACTGGTTTAGTAATGAGACAGAATTTTCGCAGACTGAACTTCTTCAGGAGGCAATGTGTTAATGATGTTAAAGTGCGTATTTCAACGAGCATTGGCATCAGTTAAGAGATACTACAATCAGTATTAACATACGGAATCTTTCGAAGATGATACTCACAAACTTGAGCACAACAAGTCAAAAATAAAGACTTTGCAGTTGAACTTGATATAATTTTATTGTGCAAAGTTGTGAATGCAATGGCTATTAGTTATAATTATGTTGTAATTGACAACATGCTGCAGAATAATTTCAAGCATACATTATTTGATTTATGAGATAACAAGAATTACAAATTCTCTACTAACACGAATGCACTCCATAAATGCTTAAATTCGCTTGTTTAGCCTAGAAGTTAACACCTCCATATTCTTAAATGATATTGGATATCACTTATTTTTATTGAAATTAATATAACTAGATACCTTTGTCATGATCTAACTGAAATTTAAAATCGTAAGCATTATAATTTAAAGATAAAGTTACCAAAGAAATGTATGGTTTTATGAGAAAAACAGTAACAGAAAACAAGAAAGATTAGGTTAAGAAAGGTTGTGCATATCAAAACAAAACCATCGCAACCTATTGACTGATTGGAATTCGATAAAGTTAATAATCAGTGCTTGCAACACTTATATTATCACGTGCTCACGTTACTCGACATATCGTTCTCAGAGATACAAGTTTTTTCAATGTATGCCTCAAATATAAAACGAGTTAAAAACAACATCGACTTTCAAATCCAGCTGAAAACGAGAACACTCATCCCGAGTTAAAAACGTTACTCGACGAGGTTGTTATAGAATGATTTGTTCTCGTTTCTTTGCTTATGGCTTCAACTTTATTGCACCATGACTATTTTCACGTATTCCAATATACTTCTCTTGGCCTGCTGTTGAGGATTTTGGAGGATGCATTTCGGAACGTTTCAGGCCAGATTGTACTGGTTCTGTTGCGCTTCTGCAAGGGCACAATTCTTTAAACCCAGCCCTGAATCTACGATCCATAACTCCATATATCAATGGATTAACACCACTGTATAAGTAGACAAACGTTGCAAACACTTCAATAACATCCAGAGCAGAGGTATCTGGGTCGCTTCCACTAAAATCATAAATCAGCCACCAGATGGAGGTAGGAAGGGTAAGTATAGCAAACGATGCAACGAGTGCTATTACAATTTTGACAACACGTCGATTATCCTGGTCACGACGAGCTTCGGCTTGTGTTTTCTCTCTGCCATGATCGCTTATTCCCGTCCTTGATCGCAGTTTATAAATTATTATACAGTAACATAGAGTAATAATCGACAATGGAAATATATACTTCATAAAAAACAGAAACACTGTGTAGCTTCTTCTTAATGTATCGTTTGGATATTGCTCTTGACAGTCGTTATTGATCACCCTTAGAGCAATCATATAAGGTGAATAAGTTGCTATAGCAATTAGCCAGATGATAATTATTGTAATATAGACATCTCGATGACGCCAATGCCTTGATGTTCTGCTCTTGACTCCACGGCATCTTTCGATTGCTATTGCAGTCATGGAATAAACAGACACAAGCAGCGAAGTTGAATTAAAACCGTAGAAGGTTTTGCAGATAAGTTGCCCTCCACTCCAAACAGCTTTTGTAGTTTCAAAATATATTTCCACTGGAATTCGGAATGAAAATAACAAATCCGACACAGCTAAATGTGTCATCAGAATTCGGCATGATGTAATCATGTGCCGTTTCTTGATGCCTAAAATAATAACGAAACCATTTCCGAAAACGGATAGTAGTAAGCTGAACGTGTAAATGAATATCTGTATTTTAACATTAACAGACAATTTATTGCTTCCTTCTGTCACGTTGCTTGCAGGAAATATCGTTGTATTGTTCATTGTTAACGTTCCCTTTTTAGGTCCTTGTATATACGCTCTTTAACTCTCAAGATGCACTTGGAGTTCTTTTACAATATAACAACATATACTAATGACATCGGAAGTTGATGTTTTCATAAGTTCTTACCGAGCAAGTTCTTGTAGTAGCACAAAACTGGCCAGTTCTAACAATCACTTGCCTTCCCTCGATTTTAGGAGGGCATCAGTGTGAGCTTCTCAGACAAAGCATGGAAAGAACTTGCGGTCAACCAAGAAAAGTTTGCTATCATTACTTCCGTAGCAGAGTCCTTGTCTCCCACAAATCCGTGATTACCATAACGTTTCAAATCTATATGTCTTAAGATTTATCATATAATCATTACTTATCAAGCCATGAGCATTACCAATATTTGAGAAATATTTTTTCCAACTTACGTTAACTAATTAAGTTTGAAATATTGACTTATATATATATTACAACACGTGCTGAAATGTCAAATCGTACAAAACAGACGAAAACGACAGAAGTCGAAAAATTGTCGTTCATTAAGAGTTCTCTGTGCTACTGCTTCACAAGATTAGGTCAATATTGATCGAACATATTGCTCCGTTGTCGTTTTGCTTTGTCGCCACGTTGTCGTTTGTTTGTGAATCAACAGCTCAAGCTTGTCTTTACTGCTGAAAACAACGCAAAGTAACCATTGGTAAACAAAACGTGATTTAAAACTCATATCACTTCACAGATTTTAACTTTTCCTCAAATAGATGCTGCATGTTATTTTTATTGCAACAACGTGACTATCAAGTATCACATGCGATCAGTACGTTCGCCTTTCTACAAATAAACAATTCTCCGTTGTTTCATGTTTCCTTTTAAAATGAAGACGACGTTTTATTGTTAAAAATACAATCCGAAGTCCTTTTAGTAAGATTATCACTGTTTCTCCGATTTCTGCATAGAAATACAACAAGAATAAACACTGAAAGTAAACAAATTTCGTACGTATCTGACAGCACATCCAACTATGCCGAAGAAAATAAAACGGCGTACTTTACTTTTCCATTATATGGTCTTGGTTTGGTACTAAACTCTTTCTCGAACAAAAACCGGCGGATATTGAATTCATACTCAAGATGGTAAGATATAAAGAAATCACAGATCCATCAAAGAGCGCGAATCATCGTTAGTCATCGTCATTCAAAGACGAGAATTTGGAAAGCAATTACTTAATCAAACACAATTTTTGTCTGTAGATTAATTTTCGCAAAAAGGGTCACATTATTAGCTTTTAGAATTATGTAGGATTTTGACTAGTTTTAAAAAAGAACTGACGAAAGATAGTCAAGACTCTCATCAATATTGATGAATTTTCCTCCCTGAACTAGTAAACATAATTCTCTTGAGAATAAATCGGAAGGGAGCTGGACTACGAAGCATCCCAGTAAAAGTCGGTGATACCAACTACGCGAGTTATTCCATCAATAACGACACGTTGCAAAGGACTGGAATGTTATACAGCTTCTATTAAAATTTTAAGGAGATCAGTTCTTAATATGCAGAAGAGCAACGGCGCACGTTTGTATGCATTGTTATCATCATTCAGTTTGAGATTAAGGAACATAATAATCTGAAATTACCTATGCAAACTTCAGAGGTACATTTGATGCAAGTAGATGATTAGTAATGTAAGTAAATGGTTAAGACGACTACATCCGTGTAATATATTGTCAAAAAGTTTCATACTGGTACTAGAATTTAAAAATTGTATTAAGCAACAAAGTCATCTATACAACTCTCCGTGTGATACTAATCATAGAGATTCGTCAGAATACGTAACGGAAAACATAGCTGAATTTGTAATACGAGATAAAATCCAACATTAACCTATAATACAGTAATTTACCACCCATTGAGCAAAGACAAATATAAAGCGACATATATTTATTACTTTTTTTCGTACCGCATTCATTATAAAGCACCAGCGTCAGAGAATTTATATTCCTTAACACAAACTGCTTATAAAAAACTAAGATGAAATTTAGACTTTGCCTTTGTGACGGCTGTATGAAGGTCAGTAGTTTACTTCGCGAGACAGGATGGACAATTTAGTCCACCAAGTGCAATAACAGAGTCAAGTTGCTTTGCCTGTCGAAGCAAAACGTATGTGTATACAGCTAAACACAAGCAAAACAACATAACCTGTGAACATAATGTGAACAAGTGGCAATTGCTCTTGTGGCTCATAAAAATGAGTATTTGTTCCACACTAATTAAGAACATACTGGCTGAGTCATAATTCCAATGATCAACACACAAACTCACCAATTCATCATTGTTATAATATAAAAATCCCTGTAAAGACTTTTAGTCAGTTGCACTTCAGTAATTTACACCCGGCAATGGAATTTTCGAAGTGGCAAATACTACAAAAAGGTGTTATCGGTTGTTACTAAAGTCACAAAGACATATTATTACTTCTTACCTAATAGTCCTAGAATAAATACAGCAACGAAATTTAAACACGGTTTATCCGTTTATTCACATTTGGTTTAAGTTATTGATATAGTTCTTGAGCTGTTCTTGCACGTCACAACGTACGAAAATACAAGAAGTCCTATTGTCGTTATCACCAGAAACACGAAATCAAGTTGCTTGCTTCAAAATGAATTGGCTCGTTTTCAAAAGGATAAATGATAATCGCCCTTCATAGGTACATCACATACCCATGTTTTTAAATTCTTTTGATTAAAATGCTACACTTGCAATGTATCAAAGCATTTTTACTGTAGCCTTCGTATATCAATTGGGAGTAACAATTTAAAATGTATAATATCGCTCCCTTTACCATCTCGGGTGTGCCCAATATTCCAAATGTTACCGGGTCAAACGAAATCTTCGAAGTCTGCTCAGTTCTTGGAAAATGTTAGCAATGTTTTCTTGAGTTGAATCACCAAAATAGTCGCAATCAAGCCAAAATTTGGTCAGGTGATATTGACTGAAGATGAAAAAATAAATTTAATGCTCACCACATGAAAGACCGTTACAAGACCTTCACAAAGTTGTTAATAGCAAGACTCAATAAACAACTTGACAGCCAACAACCAGTGGAACAAGCAGGCTTTAGATCGCACGTTTCCACCATGGATCATATAGATGCCATCAGACAGCTACTAGAAAAGGTAAAGAGTACCAGCAGCCACTTTGCATCGGTTTCCTAGATTATGAAAAAGCTTTTGACAGCAGAGAAACACAGGCAGTAATAAACGCAGTGGCATAACAAGGAGTACCACAACACTACCAAGAACTTCTTTCAAGCATCTATGGGAAAGCATCTTTCAAAATCCGCCTTCATGAAACCACCGATGAGGTCAAAATCAAAAGAGGCGTCCGACAGGGTGACACAGCATCACCAAACCTTTTCACAGCTGCACTAGAATAGATCTTCCGAAACCTGGACTGGAGCGAGAATGGCATATCCATAGATGGAAGAAAACTCACGCATTTACGCTTTGCTGATGACAATGCTTTCATAGCAAGAGATGGAAAAACCTTGGAAAGAATGCTACAAGACATTGCAAGAGAAAGCGGAGCAGTAGGACTAAAGATGAATACCAGCAAAACCAAAGTAATGTTTAATGATTTTTGTGAGGAAAGGGAGATTCAGGTGAATAACAGCACAATAGAAAAAGTAGAGGAGTGTGTGTATTTAGGACATCTACTTAAGAAACAAAACAGTATTGATGACGAAGTGCAAAGAAGGAAAACAGCTGGATGAGTAGCATTTAGGAACATATCAAACATTCTTGAAGACCGAAAAATTTCTCTGTGCCTCAAGAGAAAGGCGTTTGACCAATGTACAGTTCCAGCAATGACTTACGCTGTAGAGACCTGGCCCCTTGCAGAGCAGCAAGACCTCCAATCAAGAACCACGCAGTTGGCAATGGAATACAGATGTTAGGCATAACACTGAAAGACAGAAAAAGGGATGAGTGGATTAGACAACAAACAGGAGTAAAAGACATTGTAAAAGAGTGTAAAAGAGCGAAGTGGACGTGGGCTTGTCACGTTTTGAGAAGGAAGGACGGTAGATGGACAAAGAAATTAACTGTGTGGCATCCAAGAGATGGGAGGAGAAGACGGGGTAGACATAATGTTAGGTGGGAAGATGAATTAAAGAAATTTTGGAGACCGGTTTTGGAGAATAGCAGCTCAGGACAGAAGGAGGTGGCAGGAGCAGAGAGAGGCCTTTTGCCCAGCAGTGGGATCCATTTTAGGCTAGATAGACACGACACTGTTTGTAGTAATCAAAAAAATACATACCAGGCAATGGGTATCAGGTCAAATACCCTAAAAAACTGTGATCATAAAACAAACGATTGTAAAGAATAATATTGTACACCAATACTCAAAGAGTTAATTATTCAGGTACTCTGCTGGTAACAAGCAAAATTGAGGAAAGTTCATGAGCAATGTTTGTGACTTATTTACATGTTGGTTGTTACTTTTCACAAGATTTCTTTACATGTTGGTTGCTGCTATAGCTCAGAATTTCTTCTCGTCTTAGATGTTTCTATTTTCCCGCTGGTTTTGTCATTGACTATGAAGTTTCTACACGTTCTCCTGATGTTATTGCTCATGAGTTTTCTAACTGTTGGATTTTACTATTGCTCATGATTTCTTTACATGCAAGTTATTATTACTGCCCAAGACTTCTTTTCTGCTTGGTTGTTATCGATGCTAATAATTTATTTACGTTTGTTGTTATTTTTTACAAGATTTCTTAACATGTTATTACTGTTATCATTGCTAGTAATTTCTCTGTTTGTTATTTTTTAAAAGATTTCTTAACATGATATTACTGTTATCATTGCTAGTAATTTCTCTGTTTGTTATTTTTTACAAGATTTCTTAACATGTTATTATTGTTATCATTGCTTACGAGGTCTTTACATGTTGCTCGATATTATTGGTAATGGGTTTTTTAAATGTCGGTTGTAATTGCTGTCCATGATTTCTCCTAATTTTGGTTGATATTGTTACTTATCCGTTTTCTTTTTCTATTTTCCTTACGGTTCAGCACCCTTGTGAATATAAGCATCTCTTTCAGCCCCTGTTTTCGTCGTGCACAATAAGAAAACATTGATTTCTTGGGTGTAGAGACTTACAAAAACAAGGTTGCAATGCACTAGATATGTTTAAGTTATAAACATGTGTCCCTGGTGAGTGTACCGTTTCTTCCATGTAAACAAACACTTTCATTGATCTTTGAATTAATATCCACTTTTGTTATTACCTGATAGAAAACGTTTGATTAAAGTAGCCATCGAGCTTTTAATCTTTACTCTTTGAAAATAGAATTCCGGAACCAGGTGTACCTATCCTTCCGTCAAACAGAAAAGACATTGTTGGACGCCATACATTTGATAAAAGATTACAAAAATTTCATAAACTGATGTAGCTAAAACCTTGTTGATGTTTTGATTTTGATATTGGCTTAGTTGTATAGCTTATACAGAAAGCATTCAAGACCATTAACAAAAGCTTAAAGCCACTAGCGGGATGTTAGTCACGGCAATACTACAGTTAACTTTCAAAATAGCACCTAGGTCTTGTTTTCACTTGGAACGAGTACAGTTATCAAATGCGTTCTCTCACAAAACAAAATGCACCTTCCCTTCACAATATGGCTTAGTTACAAGTAGTATTTACGACAAATGCCCGCTAAGTAATGCTTATTACTTTGAAAACTTCGTGATACGAAAAAACGAAAGAAAATTGGTAACTTTCGCAATAAAAGGAATATTATGTACTACAACATTTCAGCAAAATCTCCTCTATAAAAAAATCTAAAGTTACAATAGACCTTTTAAGGTTGTCTTCAGCCTTGACGTTAAGAATTTGTTCATTATACTTTGAATTAAGTGCGACATTAACCAGAACATTTAGTTCCACAAACTGGGATATTGCAGTCTGTGTAATACTGGTATGCTTACCTCTGCCAGGAGGTTATACTTTTCTAGGGGTTTGTTTGTCTGTCTGTCTGTTCGTTTGCAAGATAACTCCAAAACATTTGAATGGATATTGACGAAATTTTGTGGAAGTGTTCGACTTGGGACAAGGAACAAATGATATATTTTCGGGGATGATCCGAATGAAATCATGGATTCTGGGTCACTTTTTCGGTAATGAAACCTTCATAGTGCTAGTGAGGGATAACCCAGTTACCATATTTGGTAATCACATCTTCATTAAATGACTAGCAAAGAAATCATCATGGGGAAAAGTCTTGTTCTTTGAATATTAATAATGTTTTGGCGGAGGGGGTTGCGCTCTGGGAGTGCTGCTAGTTTTATTACAAATTCCATCTGGGCTTCCTAGTTATTGTGCACAATAACCATGCGAAGTATCTGTTCAAATATTGACTTTAACGGCTATTTCAATTAATTTCTTTATCTGAAAAGAACTTTTTAACCTAAAACGCAACACGTTAGTGAATTTGATAACAAACCGCCAGAACACTGTTTATCGGTTAAGTCACCAGTACTTATAATGGTTAGAAAATAAAATTACCTCTTACAAAATAATTAAAGAGTACCCCTGCACCAAAATACATAGATGGACCACGATTTTCGAGTCATAACGAACAGAAATTTACTCGGTAAACTTCCGCTTTAACAACTTAAAAAATTAATAACGAAAAAGGTCCATCTTAAGCAAAAGAAACGTTCTGACAATGTACACTTATTATTTTGTTATGCCACGAGCACCCCCAATTTCTTAAACCTTGCCAAGACAACAACAAGCTTGGATATTTACGGAGGGAGACTGAAAACTCTGAATCGAGTCGTTATCGGCCCTCGTAAGCAGTTGCTTCATAATCGATGTTAGTAATGCAAAGGTATTTCAAGTCGTAAGTGACGTAGTCACTGAGTGCAGACGAATGATCAAAACGCAAATTTTGAAACTCAACTATCTAAACAAGATCGTTTCAGGAGTACCCTTGTACAGATGCAAAGCGCAGCCAGTATCCAATTTCAATGTTAAGAAATGAAGAAGAAAATGAGCTCTAATAGTGTGGCCACTCTTTAACATCTCACAAAGGGCCCTTTCAACATGGTCATTGGGATTCAAAATCATACTCTCCAGCTTGCAAAATCGCCAACTTATCGAATAGACCATGGCTGTTCAATCGTGGACGAGAAGAGCTTAAGAGGAAGTTTCGTTCAGTGATACAAAGCTGACCTCCATTATTTCTACACGATCGGGTTTCAACAACCAATAACTCAGTAGGAAAGGCGTCAGTTTTACATTCGTGAGACCGGAGCTCGATGCTTCCGTGATCATCATAATAACTTTACTTGTGTTCTTAAAACAAGGCCACTCTGTTGACTTCTAAATGGAATTAGTACAAACGGTGATAAATGGGTACCCTATTGGCGCAAAACTCATGTCGGTTGTAAAGCGTATACATCAACAGACAAACACCTTATAATAGGGGTACAAGATTGAAGTTGAACGACTTCTGACCTTTCCTGTGGCTCAGTAGGAAAGGCGTCACAGAATGGGTTCGAAGCCACGCTGGTCATAGTCAAAACTTTACTTGTGTTTCATCGCTTCTATCTAGCAGGCGTTGAACATGCAGAAGAATGACAGATAAATAGTAAAACTGTGTAAGAGGAAGTTACTCACATGTCAAAAGAAAGTTAGTTTTAATAAAAAAGCGGTAAAAGATACGTAGGAAAAACTGAGATTAACGTCTTTCACGTACAATTCTCCGGATCAAATGTACCAGTCTAAGTAATTTGACTGGCATTACAAAAAGTACACTAAAAATCAAATTTACACAGAATGACCAGTGTTCGAACCTTTTTTAGGCCTTCCCATTCGTTGTCGTTATCACATCATGACTGTCATTACTATATTCGGCTACAGTGGATAAGGCATGCTCAATACCACATGTAATACCCGGTCAAAAGGTATTCTAAATATTTCCCAGCTTCCTTATTTCGGCTCACTCTGGAACATCCATCAGAGCGAACATCTTTACAATGCTTCATGTTCTTCTTGTTCTATTCGGGAGCTTGGATTGCAAGAACAACAACAGTACCTTCAAGTTCCAGGGAACCAATGAAATATGTCATTTTAAATTCAACCTGGGAAGATGGGATGCGTTTCTGTAAACTGAGTATAGTGACGTCAAATGATCGGTGGATGATTCAGTTTGAAACAATACTTTTCATGCCTTTACCATTAGAACAAACCGGAAGTCCACTTCTTCTACCAATTGAACCTGCTTTTTCAATGAAAAAGGATCAAGTGGACGGTGACTAATAGCCCAGACCAAATCCTTGGAATCACTCTTTGGGCAAAGGCTTTCATACGATCGAAGGTCCACAACAGAACCACTCGCAATTTCTCCTGAAACAGCGGCCTTCGATGGCAAGCGTGGAACAAGAACCGACAGTTCTGTTCTCTTTCCAAAACTGGAATTTTGCCACTGGTCCAAGATGCACAGTGGCATATCAACAAAATGTGTATCAGAGGACTGCATGATATTAAAGCTAGTTCAACACAGCATCAAGGTAACCGATAATAAAACGATTTCAGGACCTGTCCTCTGTTTATGGTACCTTAGGTCCACCTCTGTGATACTGCCAGTGTTCCTATCCCTACAAGAACAAGGCTTAATCCAATGGGTAGCATAGATGCCGGGGGATAGAGATCACTAACAAATGCAATGGAATGGCCATACAAAAACTGGAATGGGAAAAACAATTCCCTCAGACAAGAGTCATACTTACAAACCCTGTCAACTGTTGCAGATCTAGAAGCGGAAAAGGAAAAAACAAACTTTGTATAAAGGCAAAAATGCAAAAATTCACCATGAAATTCGCATGTGTGGTCACCTTACTTATTTCAACTGGGTATATTGCAACGTATTCGCTAAATGGTAACTGACCTAGGACCTAAACTGCCATATTATGTGTTCAGTCTGTATGTCGCAGCATTCAGTCGTAATTCGGGCCAAAAATCGAATTTGGTTTAGATGGTTATAAGCAACAAACTGATAACCGGAAATTAGAATAGTAAGCATACGAAACTATCAAGGAATTAAAACAACAAATGCGTTTTATTTACAAATTTCTGAATGTAATCTACAGTGTTTTCAACTGTCAAGCTAATGTGTGTCCATCTGGTATTATTTGTTGAAAACATCCAGCTAACAGAGCATCCTCACGTCATTATGATAAGAATAAATCAGTTTTTGTTAAATTTTAGCGAACTAAAATCAGCCCCCAAAGAAACCGAGAGAACAAAAACAAATGTGTCGAAAGAGAATCAGGTAGGTGATTAAACTGCATTTATTGTGCGACCAAAGTTGATTATATAACGTAGGAGTTCCGGATACTTCCATCTATGGTTTCTTTAACCTGCTCCCGACAACGCAAATACAGTTAATCGTGGCTTAAATTGCAGATTACCCAAAGAGACCTGATTTCTCAATGGTGCAATGGGTATCCATGATCATTCAGGCAAAAAGAGACCTATGAACGGTTTAGTCTCAAAGGACGATCCATAACTAACAAAAAGCAATTTAAAACTACTGGTGGCTAAGATTACCCTTACTATCGCAAAAGTTGCAGATATCGAATAACACTATGCTGTTAGAGTCTGACTTAACCAAAATACAAATAAAACCCCCTGAAAATCTTGTCCTTACAATATGGTCCTATTTCTTGTCCTAAGTCAGACTGATAGTTAAGCATAAAATAATAATGACCTTATAAATGAGTGGAAAATATCGCAAACTCGCCGTTAATTACAAAATTTAATTGTGTCACGGATTCTGAAAAATTTAGGCAGAGGTGGCAGAGGCAATTATTTGAGTTGTGAACCAGGGAGTACTGGTTGAGATCTATTCAGAGTGTTAAATTTTCTCGTCACGTCTTATCAAGTACTACCATCTGATCATTCTCTTGTAAAAGTGACGCTGATCAAGTTTCAGATTAAAATAAATCAGATCTAGGATAAAACATCAGTAAAAAAGAAGAACCTATGCATCATGGAAGAGGCATGACCGGGAAAAAATTACAAAAAATCTAAATATGACTACGATCTGCACAAGAGAGAATTCGGGGCTATTTTCCGTGTCAAAAGGGCAAAGTTCTTTACGTATACCGGGACAGTCCTTGAGTAACACAACAAATAAATGAACATACCGTTTTTGAGGCACCGGTGCACGTGCTGGAATAGTAATGAACCGCACTGTACTAGTAATAATGAACTCCTGCCACTGGTTACTGAGTCCATTCTCTCTCGCTTTGCTCCTATCAAAACATGTCGCAAAGGCGCCTGGTGTGCAGCGAAATGTCCATGTGTCCGCGGCATAACTTCGAATAAAGAAAAAAAACCATTTATATATAGAAAAAAAGAGTTAATTTAGTCTAATGGAAGTTCACCTTTTATTGTAACCACCTCAATCTGGGTAAACGCCGCCGTTTGTGGCAACTTCAGATCAATTTAGATAAATACATTAGCTGATACATTTACAAAGTCACCCGAAATCGCTCTAAGACACAAACGACTGCTGTCGATTAGGCATAAGGATGAATGCATGCAGTTATGGAAGGTTATAAAGTTTAGTTATAATATCAAAATTCAGTGTTTAGCACTGCGGAGACAAGACGACGATTTTTTTGTCTTCAAAAGCCTAAAACATGATTCTTTATCTCTAAAATTATAAAAATTGAAGAAATGAGTACGAGGTGACAACACATGCGAGCTTTGTTCCTTGGAATAGCTTGGTAGATGGAATGAAAAGACAGGAACATTAGAAAGTATAGCTAGGGTGCAAATGGGTAAGTAGAGGAAGGTGCAGATGTAACGTACAATAGTGAACAAATTGTAAACAGGGGTAAGGTGCAGATGGTAAGTTGATCTAATGTATAAATTACAAGCACACGTAATGTACAATACCTCTTTTAACATACGCTAACTAGCGATGCCATCATTGATATTGCAAATAGACCGTTGTAAGCAAGCAAATAAAAGCAACAGTATACAAAACTATAAAGGTGTACAAATATTATTGGTGATGCTCACTATTTAAATCACTAATACCTAAAAACGTTGCATAGACAGTACCTCCCAAAAGTTTGATTCATTGCGCAATGAGATTTCATAGAATGCGGCAGCCAAGAGTAAAGCAAATTTATATATTATAAAGAAAAATATTATCATCAATAGGCATGCAATGAATATAGTAAACCAAACGTAGTAATGCCAAAAGTTGTACCTTATTCTTACTCCGCTCACTTCATGTTGAGATTTCCCTGCATATTTTCCAGCCTCAGAAATAAGTATCTCCAATCTGACATGAGCTGGGATGCTAAGGCACTCACCAGCGTTCGAAATTCGAGTTTCGTTAAGATTAGGTTGAGTGCTAAAACGAAGAATATAGGATACACAAAACAGTGTACAAATCAGTTGTAGCTTTAAATGTCCTTGCAACAACGTACAGGTATCAAATTGAAAAACTGTTTACTGTCGCAACAAAATATGATCAATTTTTACGAAGTGTTTTCAAATTGAAAATTTGCGACATTGCGCTAAAAACATACTTAAAAGCTTTTTTGGTCTGACACCCTCTAGAGTCTGAATCGTCAGAAAGGAAAGTATATGTATATGGCAACGAAACATGTATCAAAACTAACCAATCATAAACAAGAACGGAAACAAAGAAAGATGAAATCTATGTCAAAAAGCGGTTTCACTTAACTTGAAAATTACTATTTTTTACTAAGTTGGTTTAGAGGTTTCACGTTCCTCAATAAAGAAGTCTCCTGCCAAGGGAGAGTCCAAATTCGGTATCTTTGAGGCAAAATACTATATATGTTCGGTTGATACCACATTATATGGTGATGATGTCAACAGTCGAAACCAATGTATTAAAAAATACAAAAACAGTGAACAGGCAACGAAGGCCGGTGCAGGGGGAGGGGCAACCGAAGCTAAGGCATTGCACGAAAGGATAAGCAATGAGCAAACCAGGCCCAGTGTGCATTCTATATACTTTGCGCTGAGGTATCAGGAGGAAACTATGCCTTTTGCACGGCGTAATAGCGTAAGATTTTTT
>JANTCA010047035.1:0-18607 GCA_024741275.1 Chironex yamaguchii
ATGTCATTATAAATCTATTTATTTATTAACTTATTTCATTATTTACCAATTTATTAATTAACTTGCCTTCTTAATTATTTATCTACTTAACTTATATATTAAGTCGTCTATTTATTCATTAACTTTTTATTTAACTATTTATCTATATATTTATTAATTTACTTAGACATATATTGTAAGGCAAGCTACGGACGCTTCAAAACCCCCAGTGACCCACTGGCTTGTGGGTAATTCTTGGCTAGGGGGAACTTAACCCAAACTGAGACATTTTCATTGCTTTCTGGCACTAGCTGAAGCCGACGTGACACTGAACGTCCAGACCATGACTGGTGTACAGTTACAATCAAGGATGCCAAAAGGGGGAACTGAAGGTCTAAAGCAGCCTCCATCTTAGTCGCAAGGCGTACGCGTCCTACAACCGTTCAGAAAATATATTGAGACTCCTTTCCACCGACGCAAGTTTTCGCTGATTCCTGAGAAAACCGCTCTATATTTCAAGGAAAGGACAGTAATTTACATGCTCCTCCTTTGTACAAAGCAATGTTGTTTTGAAATCATCATTTACTTTCATCTTCCTCTTCAATTCGCACAACATTGCTTTGTATGGGGAAGGGGCTAAAAAGTAATGTGGTCTCACAACCTTTGTGGACGATTGTAGGTGTGGAGGATTCCATACAGGGTAGAAGAAACCTTTGGCAGCTACCAAGATGTCCAAGCAGCAGGATGGCCCACTCTCCTCAATCAAAGGAGGGCCTTAAAACGGTGGACTGAAAAGCCGTGCTCCAAAAATTATATCTATTGGATTTACTGAAATTAAATTTCTCGCTTGTTGGAATACACACACTTTAACTTGGACTTTGATTTAAGGAAAAGGTTTTGTACTGAATCATAAATTGGATCAGCTCAACATTCATATTGCTGCATTATCTTGCAGTGACGCAATAAGTAAAACATGACATCCTTAAGTGAAGCTCTGAGAAGCAAATTTTATGTCTAATGTGGGGACCTAAGCTTCCACTTTCTGCTATCTGGGAAGATGCTCTGACAACTGAGCTACCAGGACGTTTCTCAGGTGTGAATTTAGGACGTCATGATTCGCTTATTACGTCACTACAAGATCATTTCCTTCTGTGAAACTCCATTGGCTACAACGACCAGATTTAAATTTAAAGGTTCAAAGCCAAAGGCTGCCCTAGTCTAAAAATTTCCGGTATATATACACACTCTCCAGGCTGAAGACGAAAATAGGAATAATTTTTACTAACAACTTGCACAAGAGATAGAAAAATATCAATGCAAGAGTTGGATACCGGACGAGCGTACTAGGAAACATGGCTCTGGAAATATGAATGATAACAAGACAAATATTGTTAGAACTACGTGCAAGCCAAATTCTGTATTTCACTAACACCTTCCTCTAGGATAAAAAATCAAAGAAAACATCTTGACAGCATCCCAGATCTGGGCTTTAGCACCAATTACACTTTTATAGGAAATTTTACACAAAAGAACATATCAGAGTACTTAATGCGACACTAACCATTCTTTGGTTAGTTAAAAGTTGTGTGAAAATGATATATCCCTTTGTAAACAAGGGAAAAATCAAGGATTATGAAAAATGCATATTTAATAATGGAACTATCAACCACATTTGAGATCAGCATGGGCGTGGTGTAATTTACATGATGGAATTTACAATGCTCGTATTACATTCTTTGGCAAGTGTTAAGAAAAATGTCGACTTGTCGAGGACAACAGATCATTGATTGCATAAAAAAACTTTTACTACCAAAAATGTTAAAAGTTTGTGCATGGCACTTAGCAAGATACAAACATAGGCATGGAAGTGTGACCAGAGTTATCGGTTCAAGCTTTCCGATGCAATTGAAAGGACAGCTGATATGGGTGATACTCGTAGTGCGCTCCAAGGAATATATTGAAAATCGCCTTGAAAATTTGCGACATTGCGCTAAAAACATACTACAAACAAGCTTTCTTCTTCTCACACTCTTCAGAGTAAAAATCATCAGAAAGGTATGTTTATGCCATCTAGCGCTTGCAAAGCGAAAATGACTGCCAAAACATACGATTCTGCTATAGGCCAACATTTACTAGCAAATTCAGAATGCGCCAAAATGGATAAGGACGAGAATTTTCGGATAATTTGCACAGCTAGATCGTCCCTTCATCTAAGTGTATTGGAGTCTGTCTACATCAAACAAGAAAACCAGTACTCTGTAGGCAGAAAGAGTTCGTTTTTTCACTTGGACTCATTCAATAATGTTTTGTTCCTTCATTTTCTCTTTCTTATGATTGGCTAGTTTTGATACATGTTTCTTATAGTTTGGTTGCCATATACATATACTTTGCTTTCCGACGATTCATACTCTGAAGAAAGTCAGACCAAAAAAGCATTTTAAGTATGTATTCAGCGTTATGTCGCAAATTTTCAAAGGGGAATTCAAGTTTTGTACCACAAAGAAGTATAATATTGTATGGTTCGAGTATAATATTGTATGGGTCCATGAAAAAGGGCAATTACGATGGTGGCGTGTATCGCCCAGGTGTTCAAGGAAGCGCTCGAAAAACAAGCGCTCCGTTTCACTTATGTACAAAAGGTTACATTTAGTGCACTTGATGTTGTACACAAGTTCATCGCGGTACATCGATAGCTGTAGTGAATGTACACAGTGCCCTTGGGCCCTGCGATTGATGACGTAGTATATGTATGCATCACGATAATTACATAAAAGAAATGAAATTGTTTGATATGAAGGTAAATAGCCGGGCAGTGTTGAATGAAGGTTGCCATCTGCACAATCATTGATCAAATTTCGTATATTTATCGACCGATTGATTGACTGACAATGTCGCTGATAGGTTGACTTATTGACTATGTGATTAATTGATTCATTAATCAATTAATTGACTCACTGATTAATTGAATATTTGATCGAAAAATCTATTTATAACTAACGGGGTTGTTAATCGACTGACTGATTGATTGGTTAACTTACTTGCTGATTGACCAATAATTTGATTGATGCAAGGCCGCATCGAGAGTCATAAGATGGGGGCGTCGCCAGGAGTGAAAGCTCCAAAAGTTGGAATCTCCTCTGGAAATCTTGGGGCTTTTTCAAGAAAACGTCTATAAATCCATGTTACTCAGATACCCTTAATGTCGTAACGAAAGGTTTGCTCCTTTTTTGAGGGAGTAAAGCAACATTTTGCAATTGCGTCATAAAACCTGGTTCCTTCTAAGATTCCATTGCATGGCATTGCTTGAGAACTAAACGGAAAGTAATGTAATTGTTATCCATCTTGTGGTTCACTAATCTGAAGTTGAAAAGGTGAAGGGTCTGAATCCCACTTCTTTAAACATCTAAAATTAAAAAATATTGCAATTTGGTCACTAAATATTCTAAAAGTAATATCTTCTCCTTTTTTAGGAAAATGAAAAGGTTCCATTTCAATGATATTAGAGTCACTTAAGCATTTCTATAGATCGTGCTTATGGACAAATTTCGAAAACGGGGGCTTCAAGAGGGGCAGAAAATGGCCTCGCAAGTATTTTCCTCAATACGTGGAACCTCCCCAAGAAAAGCAACAAAACCAATCTCAAAAAACTTGACAGCCCTAAAGTTGTACCTGAGTCATAAAATTCCTTTCATGTACAACACTTAAGTCAACTTCTACCTAGATGCTATAAGAAAATGATTCTTTTACAGGTGCTATTTATTGCATTCATGTCTCTTTCATGGACTGAAACGTAATTTTACAGATTCGCTTGTTGAGTGGTTAGGTGGACTCAGATGCACAAGTATGCACACTTTTTGAAAAGAAAGTAGTGAAGGTATCTATTACTATGTCAAGAAAAATTAGTAGCTTCATTTTTAAAAGGAGTTGACCACGCTTGGTAAGTTCACTATAGCTCAGGTTGACTGATTCCTCAACTTGCTAGTTCAGTTTCAGTTCAAGAGGACCGATTCCCATACCATGAAATGAAAATGGTACTCCCTAAGTCAGCAAATCATATGCTTAGTTAATAGACCAAACTGCATGAAGTGTGGCACATATCAGCGTTCTGGGAGAAACAAGTTGTAAATAATAGTTTCTAAAGTACGAGAATGGCATCATTTCTGGTTTCATTTACTGGTACAAGCGTTGTTGCAATGGCCCTGAATGAATTTTACCTTTGCAGGGCCTTTTTTCAGGAAACGTCACTTCATCTACACTTTACAGACCCTTTACCCTCACGGACAAAACATGACTGTTATGACTCAAGAGATAGTAGATATTCCGTATTTCCTACTAGCAGGGTTCTAGCAGTTGCACCATCTTGCAACAGCTTCCCCCAAAGTATTTTCACCCGACATTTTAGCTTTGCAGGGCCTTTTAAGCTTTATAGCATTTTGCAATGAGTTTTGACGATGGCATTTGACCGGAACATTAACTGCTTGTCTTTTAGCAAGCAACTCTAAAACAAATCAAGCCAGTTAAATTCAATGAACTCCTACTATTGTTTGCTTCTCGTTTTGGGTTTCTGAAAGTCCTGGCACTGTTCTTTTCGAATTCCTTCCCATCAGAGTGGTTTCAATCATCGGAAACTAATTTGACAGCACAAAAAAGCTTTGCTGAAATGTCCAATTCCTTCTTTGGTCTCCAGGTTACGTTTTTCATTCTACAACTGTGTAATACGTCCTAGTTGGAAGTCGTCTACACTTGGGCCGGAATTGGTGTTTCAAAGATAGTCAAATATTAGAACCTTTTTTCTTCTTCATTTGGATAGGGCATCATAATTCTGTTGCAGAGTACTCCAATCCGACTTTAATTCTATTTCAAAAGCTTGTTCAAAAGACCTCATTAGGCCGAACTCAATCACCAAGAAGATAAAATGCCACAATGAACCTTTAACCTGAAGTAATGTGATAGGATACCATATCTTCACTTCAGTCATATTCAGACATCAGTACGAAGGTTGTAAGATGCTTGACCCCAATAACAAGGATGACACATCCATTAACGTCATTGCTTCCAGGAGAAAGTTCCTTAATAAATTGTAACCATGAAGACCAACCAGCAGAAAACAAAATGAGAGTGAAACAAGAAAAGGACTTGTTCTAAAATGCAAGAAAGTTTGCAAAATCGTTGCACCAATCATCAACTCTGGTGAACTAGCAGAGAAGGTCCAAGGAACAGAAGAGAACCTTAACAAAGAATTTGCCTGAAAGCTACGGTTTCACTTTCATGAATTAAGTATTCCTCGAAAAAAACCCGATTATTTTGAAAAGAAAACAGAACAATTTCTGTACAGGCTATTGGATCCACTTAATAAAACGCTACCATTTAATAAAAACGTTACCATCTAATGAACACGCTACCATTCAATAAAAACGCTAGCACTTAATGAAAACACTACCAACCACTTAATAATCAAAGGACACCTAGATGTATGTCACGGAGAAATATATAATGTCTTCTAATGTACAATTAACGTCAATAACACTGATTTGAATCCATACTATTGTTTCCGATCTGCCAGTAATCCCGTTCTATGTCCCCTTAACTAATCACAACTTGTTTCTTTTTTTTTTATCAGATTGATCCAACTACATTCACTTTCTTTGCCTGCAATCGCAAGGCAAGATAGGAGAAAATATGTAATAAAAACCGGGGGCTTACCATTAACACACTTTTCCCCCAGAAAACAATGGTACACTCCGTGACCAAAAACGCTGTCACTTAATAACAACGCTACCACTTAAAAAAATGCTCCACGCCAAGAAGATCAGTACCGGGTACCAGTATATTGCCAGTAAAAGAAAGACCATTATTGCACAAGAGAACAACACATACAAAACGCATTTCCTAGGCCAATTTCTATTTACAGTTAAATCGACAATGAATCAAAATTGGGTTTCTACAAAAAAAACCAGAACAAAAAGAATGGACATTAAATTGACATTATAACCTTCGTTGTCTTGGATCTCGATTTTGATTCACCATGTTAGCGTTTGGCCGCGGCGGCTGGGTATTCGGATTTGAATTTTGTCTTACTAGGGTCGGTGGTGTAGACGGCGGCTGCACCATGTTTAGTCTAGGATCCTTCGGTCTGTCTAGTTGCCTGGGATCTCCATTCAAGCCTCCATTTCCATTAGATGCTTTTCGAAGCCTTGGATCGTTTTTCGCCTGCCCGTTGTCACGTGAATACGGGTGATATCGTTGCTGTTGCGAAGGTGAAGACAGCTGGGTATTTGTATTGCTTCCTGGCGCCATATTGCCAGGCGCATTTATACCGACAGGATCTGGAAGGTTTAGCTGTGGCAAGCCGGTGGGTGGGGTTAACTGTGTAGAATCGCCATTGTTGTTTCGGCTGCTTATGTCTGGAATCGTATGTGACTAAAGAAAGAGAAAGGACGTAAGTCGGCTTATTTTAGGGCTGTATTCCATTTGTCCCATACAAATACAAAACAAACACAAACGCCAGGAATTCCTTCGCGTTTTGACGACTTGGGTCAAGGGGCATGAAAAATGCAGTCTATAAAACGTACAACTACATGAGATTATCTAAATACAAAAACGAATAAAGGTTATTTTGGCAAAATAGATCAGGAGTCACCAAGCACGCAAATCCCTATCCTTTGGTAATACTTCTCACTCAACAAGCCTTTAATTGGCATTTGATCTACCCCATTTTCACCGAATACCTCATAGAGTTCACACCATTTATATTGCTACACAGCAATGGATCCAATAACATATTTGAAGCAAAGAAAAGAATGCTACATGTGCAAGGTAGAGTGATGCGTGTTAAAAGCCATTAAAATCCAATTAGACAGTAGAACAGGAAGGGTCACTTCATCTACACGCTAGAGACCCTTTATCCTCACGGACATAATATGACTGTCATGACTCAAGAGATAGTAGATATCCCCCTTTCCCTACTAGCAGGTTTCCAGCAGTTGTACCATCTTGCATCAGCTTCTTAAGACTTCATTACAACAATCATTTCTCTGAAATAAAAGTTGCCTTTCCTTCTGTCTCAATAACTTGGTTGAGATCAGCCTTGCACAAACATAGACTTTAACTTCCATTAACGACCATATCCACACTTGTTCCTTTTGTCTCAATGATTTCAGATTTTCCATCGGTATGTATATTTTCTTTTACCCCAGTCTTTCCTTCTTTCTGTGTCTTTCCATACATATATATATTTAACTTCTCATTGTCCTTCTCTTTAGTCCGACTGTTTATCTATATCTATATATCTGTATCTATATCTGTATCTATATCTATATCTATCTATCTATCTATCTATCTATCTATCTATCTATCTCTATCTCTATCTATCTATCTCTATCTATCTATCTATCTATCTATCTATCTATCTATCTATCTATCTCCATCTATCTATCTATCCATCTATCTATCTATCTATCAATCATGTTTGTGTGCGCGACATATATAGTACCTATTCCTCATTTTGTCGCATGACTGAGGCCGTGTAGGTCAAGAATCACATGGATCGGTATCATTATGAAAAGGGTAGTAAAGTTACAAAATTATACTTTAACATCAAAAGCAACTTCACTAAAATGAAAAGTTTCAGTTCTAAACTGGTGGAATGGGATATTCTGCAATTTTGCCAGATTGGGTAAAGAAGGGTGGTGCGTGACTGGTTTAATCCTACATTTTTTCCTCTCACTCTATAAGTAGCTGTGTATTTTGTCTTTTGATTAAGGGACGCACAATACTAGTGAGTAACATCACTTTTCTCGTATGTGGTCACTTCAAGAAAATTATCTACAAAAAGGAACATAAGAGTACCTGCTTTGTTGGTGGTGCAAACTCAGGATTTGGTTCACTCATGTTAGGATTTTCACTAAAGATCATACAAAACCTGAAAAAATCCAAATAACAACAAATCAGATCTGTTGCAATATAATGCCCTCCCTGCTCCTCATCATTTTCCCAAACGTATGGTTGTAACTTGGTCTAAAATAACATATTCCAACACTGAAAAATATAATGGGTGAACTTACTTTACTTTCACACTGTTTATCGAAGACAATTCACATATTGATGTAACTTGAAAAGTAAATGTCCTTGTCCTTGGTATCACAAGATGAAACCCAGCAGTTGGTACAGGGAAATTCATTCATTCATTCTTTTTATGTTTCAACTTAAGCCTACATCAGTGTCAGATATATGTAACATCTCAACGGTCACAAGTGCTTTGGAAATATGCCAAGAGTGGAGCACTAACACAACAGCTACACTCAGAGGGAGCCCAGTGGGCTCAAACTTGCAATCCTTGGACTTAAGCCAATACTCAAGCCTTGTTGCAATCATGACACGAAGGTTTGGCGAAAGATTGCTTAACTCCTCAGTACCACTATCTGAAACCCGGTAGTCAATCTCTTTCCGTGCTTCAGCTTTCCCCTTTGCGTGTGTGTGTGTGTGTGTGTGTATGTGTGTGTTATATATACACAGGGGTGGCTGGGAGGCACAAAAGTACGTATTAGACCCCCAAAAATTGTGTCGCTTCGCTCACAAATTTTTTATAATATCCAGCTGGGAGTCGCGATAAGCCTCCATGAAGGGTTTAAGGGCGGAAGCCCCCTTAAAAAATATGTAGCTCTTCGATGTAAAAGACCCCTGATTTTACCCACATTACTATCTGATAATGAATATAAACTCAAACATGGCACAAATTAGTACTGATTTACTTACAACTATGAAAGAAACAAACGATCTATCAAGCTACTTTCTTGCAAAACTTTCAAATCTAAATCAATTATACGACTTGAATCTATTTACAATTCTTTCCTTAAACTACTGTTACTGTGCTAGTGACCGCAAAAATTTTGTGCTGATCTTTTGGACAAGATCTCCCATCTTTTTTGAAACGCAGACGCTGCTCATGTGTCAGACATGTTTGGGATGACAAAAGTTAAAAAATGTCAGAAACACCCTAATGATAACCTTCTTCAACAGCACAATTCATTATTCCAACAGACGATCGATATGCCTCAGCCACCAAGGTATTAGAAATGAAAAACTAATACATTGGCCCTGTTGACCTATTCTGATAGCGACACTTGACAAAGGAATTTTACGTCATATATTGACGCATACAAAAGAATTTTGCAGGGAAGGTATTAGAACTCTAAAACTAATACCTTGCTCATAGAAATATCATAGCTCCATTGCTCAAAAGAGAATCTGTCAGTAAGGATTAGGAGAAAAAGCCAACGCAAAGGTATGTTGGGTGTCTATGGTGTGGATGTCTCCTTAAACATCACAGTTGTTTTTCCTTTGACATGATGTAATTCTATTTTGAGTTTTATTTTTTCAAATATTTCAAACACGAGGTTGCTAAATCTGAAAAAATGGTATTAATACCTTTAATACCACCCAAGCCGCCATTGTATACACATATACCTACATACATACATACATACATACATACATACATACATACATACATACATACATACATACATACACCTATACATACATATATATGTATATATATGTATGTATACATACATCTATACATAGATATTTATGTATATATATATATATGTTACATATACATATATATGTGTGTATGGATATATTATAACAAATATTTAAATCATACTTACTCTCCTATTTTTTCTAATATTCCTCCCCTACCAGTATACAATGTCAACTGATTTTTCCAAACATTTGCATATCTAAAAATAACAATAGATAAGAAAATATTTCGTAAACATTGTAGTGCACATATATGCACAGGGCTAGAGTAATATCCTACAGACTAAAAAGCAGCAAATATGTCATCAAGATATTTGTAAGATATCTTAGTAGAATTTTATTGCGCACATAATACTTTTTATTTTAAACACATCTGAGCTAAATACATACTAAAGATCCAGCCAAATTTAACTCCAATTATGGTATGGAAGTTAGCAGCAACAAGCAGTGACATTTTGGAAGGTAATGATCTTAGAGGGGTACTTCCATACCTCAGGAGAATAGTGCCCCTAAATATCAGCTCATTTTTACAGCTAGACCTATGACAATGGATACAAGTGGGAACCATACCCTCCTTATGAGGAACTATTTTCTACTGGAATCAACAGCCAGAATTTGGTACAAATTGGAAAATAAATAAGAACAAACTAGCCTTTTCATAATCATCAAGACCACACAAATTTACACATTCAAAAGCATCATCAGATACCTACAAATACTGTCTTGAAGATTACCATGTTTATCAAAATGTGACAAATTTAAGCAGCTTGTGAGACACAATAAGTGCTTGAAATGAACAGGACTGTAGAATTTTATGAAAAATCTTTTTAAACGTAACTATAACTTATCAGTAAGGGGCACTCTATAGTTAAACAAGCAGGACATTTTTATGAAAAACTATTCTACCAGTACATCTGAATGTATGGTAACATGGCTAAAAGTAAGAGTAAACCACTTCTTCCTAATTAAAAAACAAGCAGCATTAATTTTAATAGCAATCTTTAACCTCCCACCACCCTTTCCGCATCATCTCTTGTCCTGATGTAAACAAGCAGAATCTTGTCCTGATGCTAACAGAGCTAACCTGGTTATCATGCACATGCTTTTAACAAGAAAACTACCTAAGGCCTCTATAGTCAGTTTTTTAATTTTGGAACATTTTTGGTTACGTTTTCCTAGTGAAAGTTTCTCAAAAATTTCGTAACTGAATATTTGAAAAAAAATTCTCTTCCAAATACTCAGTATAAAAAGAGCAAAGAAATGCCATAATTAAGCAAACAAGACTGTCTTCAAGATCAACGTACATTCTTTGTCAGTCAATCTTAGGCCTAAACTGAGCTCAAAGCACAGTGTAAAACCATACACTCTTTATTGTTTATCTTATGTCTTACAAGAATAAAAAGTTATATAGTTGTTTATTGATATCTCAATTACCAATGAAAGTTTCTTAAATTCTTTGGCCTTTTACCAATGAGTTTCTTATAAAGTGGTTTCATATAAAATATGTGGGTTATCAAACAGTACAAGGTGACATGACATGACACAAAAAACAAATGTAAATCAGGCTTAATTATTTAATCATTTCTTCCTATCACAGGTCAGACACTTTAGACAGTTTAGTCAGAATCCATCTATACGTTTTTGAGTTATCTTGCTAACAAAAGACAGAAAAACAAACAGAGAAACCTTAGCAAAGATGACCTCCTGATGGTGGTCATTAATTCATATCATACAATTAAAATTAAGCCACTAACTGTGTAACTGTATTCTATTTTCCCTTTAATTTTACCTTCTAACCATTGTAGCCTTCATGGAACAAATGACACATTAAACGCAAATGAATCAAAACATCCTCTTTACAAAGTTGATCTTTAAGCAGGAGATGCTCCCAAATAGATACAAAAGTTATTATGAAACTTTTAATCTCAAAAAATATGGAATGCTAGAATCTTTTGCAGTGTCCTCCATTTCCATACTACAGAGCCATCTTTTGTTGCTCCTGCACTCTGGTTTTGAGTGACAAGTCATTGACAAATGACAGATGAGGTTTCAACTGCCTTTTTAGTCTTTTTAGCACCTCCATGAAGTATCGAAAAATCAACTTCTAGCTTTGCTGCCCCTTAAAAAATCTCTACCAGGGGTATGTACCCACCACCATCCAGCCAATACGTCAGTGGTGACAAGGGAACAATCAAGAGATGACCAGAGAATGAAAGACCAGAAGGCAGTGATATCAAGAAACAAGTGATATCAAGATGGTAAAATCAGTAAATACATTTAACCATCTTGGTTGAAAAGTTCATAGTAAGGCAACATGCCAAATTGTTGTAAAAACATGAATAACAATTGCAATTGCACAGATGGCTAAAATGAACAACATATGGAATCATTATAATCAGTTGCTGTCCACAACTCAATGGTTGGCCATCGCATTCATCATCTTGGATCTTGGTCTGTCCTTTGCCAGCTCCATTTCCTCGCCATAAAATGCTTTTTGCACCTAGCTCTTGACATCATCAGTCCAATTTCCCCAGCTGTCTCTTCTTGCTCTCTGAACTTCCATCATTCCCTTCAAAATCAGACTTGGAAGGTGACTGGCACTTCGTCTGAGGATATGCCCAGCATATTTTCTCTTCTTTTGAAACACAACATTTCAAATGCCATGTTTCACTACCACAGCTTACTATAGAGGATAAAGAGGCTTTCAATAAGTTGGCAGCTTTGAAAGTTTGAGAGTCAAACTAAATCTTGTTTGAAAGGGCATGTTATTACAGAATGCTGAGTATGCTCTGGAAAGACCACTGAATGAATATGTGCTGAATTAAGGCAAAAGCCTCACAGGCAAAAAGAAAGATTATTAGAAACCGTAAGAAGAAAGCCATGATGGTTTGGCCACCTACACAATAGGACAGGGACTTTGGAAATATCATCATGGATAGAGAAGCTGACAGTTTCAAAAGAACATTCTCCATGTAAAGTCTGCAGAGAAGAGAATTGCGGGCCACTCCATGAGGATTTTAGCAGATGAGTGACTGATCACACGCATTAGATGAGTGTCATCCTATCCACCAAAAATTACATTACAAATTAGCGAACTGAGAAACAACTAATTTGATCTACAAACTGACATGCTTGTCCTCCGACTCAGCAGGAATGCTGAACCTTCTTTGGTCATTGCAAGATCAAAATACACATAACAATCAAGCATAAAGTATACTAAATGTTATAAACACTTCAACATGTCTTATGGCCTTTAACTGGATGGTCAGGCATGGGTTTAACTTTGGTAATGAGATTCTCAAATTTTTTCTTAGCAACTACAACTGCTTTAAAAGTTTTCAGTTCAATTTAGTTTATTTCAAATTTAAATTTCCAAGCTTACAGCTAGTTAAGACAAGTTACCTCTCCTTTATGTTTCCCGGTACCTTATTGAGTTTTTGTACTTCTCAACATAGAAATAAAAAGGATTCTTGCAGACATGATTGAATTAATCATAATCAATCAGTTCAATGATTTAAATTGAGGCCATAGTTCTTTAACACAAATACCTTGTCAATAACAACAAACAAGAATATTTATGTGAGTTATATACTTTTTAATAAGGCTAACAGAAAACTCTTTCATCTTGTCAAGAATTGAAATAGAAATAAAACATTTTCAAAACTTCATGAACATTACTAACCAAGTATTTTCAACTAGCAAGTTTAAATCATATTTAATGACTTCTAATTAAAAAAAAGTATAAAATTGACTAAAAAGGAATAAAGCAAAAGTGAATTACTAGTGAAAACTATAAAACAATAAAAAGGTATACACATACCCTTTTGAAAACCGTATGATATCACCAGGCTGGAGATGTGTTCCCATCTCATTCCAAACTGACACATTGACAGAACCAGATTTGTCTGCCACCCTACATGATCGTACTTCATGCCCATCTTTGGTTTTTGTTGGCTTTCCTTAAAACAAAAATAATGTAAATGTCCTAAATACTGAAGGGTATAAACATCTGTGCATAGGAGAAATGGAGGACCAATGGAGGTGTACAGAGTTGAAGTGGATCATTGAAAATTTAAGCAAACCCATCACTAGCTAACACAGGATAAATCCTCCAACAAGCTATACATGCCTTTACTTTGACTGCTGAGGGAAAAAGGTTTACACATTGTTTTTTGAAAACCTGGTCACCAAATTACCATCAATAATCTCTATTCAACAGCTGCACAGTCTGTATATATCCATGAATAAAGTATTACTCCTATACCTTTACAGGTTAAAAATCTATAGACAATGAACTTTACTTTTTTCACTAGCCTTATTATTGAAAGAACCACAGATAACTGTATTTTTGAATAATTGGGTATTCCTACAAAATGTTGAGCAAATCATAAGTGGAGCATATACATACATACATACATACATACATACATATATACACACATACACTTGACAATAGTGTGTAAAATAACACAGGACCAAGTCATATACATGTGTATTTACTTCTATTAATGACTAAAGTCATAGCGTAAAATGTTATGTTCTAAAGAAAAACCACACATTAATCTTCAGGAATGGTTGTTAAATCAGCCATTTTAAATGTAATTGACTGAAACTGAGATTTTCAGCGTCTCGATCATACATTTTCACTACCACACAGATCAGGGGAAAACATTACTGTCGATATTTTTGCAACGAGTCCAATTAAAAAATACTACTAATCGACAATCTTTAACACCTATACCGCGAAAATAGAAATGAAGTCATGCCAGACCACTGATAAATGTAACGTAATTGTTTTGTATCAAAAAGTCATCCTACATGTACCTATACCAGACTTAACAGACCAAGTTGGTAATAAAAACGCGAAAATGATTGTGTAACAATACGTAAACTTTCCTCTCAGACTGTTTATCACTCAATTAGTTTCACCCACAATACACTGCGATAAACAGGAGACCCGTTACCCTCAGAAGTCCATATCCTTAATCGGTCTATGCACCATCCAATTATGCCTAGCTTTCGATAACTGTAAAAGGCATTCCAGTAAACAAAGCCATACTAACATTTACTTGAATAAAGCAAGCTGAATTCGCCAAAATCCCTGTTATGATTCTCAGTCGTTTCTTCGTTTTCCTGTAACATATGTATGATGTGTTATTATCATCCAGCGATCACATCAGCGCTGAGATTGCACCACCTTCCGTCCCCTTCCTCCCCCTCTTGTGAACTCGCCCATCTGCAATCACGCGACGTAAAGGCACTGGGCACCACTTCACTTTCCACCAACAATTCTCTCCATTACTCCACGTTGCCCTCGACTTTTTTCAGCTTATCGATCACTAGCGTCACCTTCGCGTCACCTTCAATGCTTTCAGTCATCTCAAAAGCACACTAAAACCATAACGATTTTGTCTGGCTACTCTGCAAATTACAAACAAAGATTTTCATTACTATTTCAGCCCAGTTTATACTTCCTCAAATTTCAACACCGCTCAACGATGCTAAGCCGACAGTTTCAAAGGTTCTACAAATTGAAAAATCTGATAGCTTTGGTTACCTATATCAAGCACTATAAATACTAAATGTAAATTCTTCTGTCCAGGTTTAAGATCTCTTATCTGGGTCACAGATGGCAACTTGCTCATCAAGAGATCGCTACCAACATCCGCCATGCTTGATCCTTTTAAAAAAATACTTCTCTCTCGATTTCATCCGCCACAAATTTATCAAACAATTTCCGGCCTCCTTTTCGTGTCATTTACCAAAATGGCGGTCCTTTGAATCTAGTTGAAAAGTTCCACGTGAAGCCAGTCGTGAGTAACAATTATATTTGTCAACGTTTAAACATTTTCTGTAGTGGTTTGTCTTTCCTTTAAGGACTGATGTTTGCTTATGATCCTTTGAACTCATGACACTTTTGTGAGTTGCGACTACAACTGCTACCAGCTATAGGCCACAATACTGTATTACTTCATACGGTTGTCACGTCGATCTCCAAGATTTTTACTATTCGATTACTCGGATCAAATTTTAACGGTTATTCGGTTACTTGTGGTGACCAGATAGTACAAGAAGTGAAATCACTATTGAAATTTGCTTCTCCTCCACCAGCAGAGACATGCCAAAAAAGAAAACAGGAGCAAGGAAGAAAGCTGAGAAGCAGCGTGAGCGACAAAAGGAAATTCGAACTGGTGAAAGAAATCAAGAACTTACACGACAGCCATGTAATATTCTGATGGTATGTTACCATGGTGATACACTTAAATGTATTTTTTTAAAAACTGTGCCAGCTGAGTCAATCTATGAGGATTACAGGAAAATAGAATAAAGAAGATTAAGATAAGGATTAATATGAAAGAAAAATCATGATATTTGTAGCAGTTGATAGCAATGCAAAGCTGGTCAAGTAACTCAAACTGAAGTAGTATCTCTGTTGCTAGGTTTTGAAGAAACGATGTTGGTGATGTTTACTGGATTTCAGTTATACATGGGATTGGCAACACCTTTACATCAAGTGTTAGGTCATATCAGTGCTGCCATAGCAGTACTTGTTAAGCATAACATTATTCTGTATAATTTTTTAATTGCTAATGAAATAATTGAAGCACCTTTTTTGTTTTACTCTTTGTTTTGTATCAGATTTTGAGTAAAACACAGTGAATGTCTGTGACAGTGGGCAGTGCTACTAATGCTAATACATTATAAGCATTTTTTCCACCAGAGTAATTGTATCAAACAAATGACGAAATAGAACTTCAAAAACTTTGCATCTGAATTATTCATTATGCATAACTAGAGACCTTTTCGATTTTTCTTTGCAGTAATATCATAAAAATCGTTGGCACGTGAATACTATTTTTTCCACCTTAACCTGTGATAGGGCCTGCTGACATTCCTTCCCCCTATCTGTTCTCCATCCCTGGCCATGCTATTACTCAGCCAGTTTTATATTGAGTGCAGAATAACAATTGGAAGTTGCTGCATATTTGCCTTGTTTGTGATGCAATGCTTGGTGTGAACTATGCGAATGATATGGCTATGCTAATAATTCGTGAAAGTTAGTAGTGTAGCTATCAGTATTCTGTTTCTTCATACATCAGTGAAAGAACCAAATCAACGTGTACTGTTGATTGAAACATACATTGTTATTGTAAAATCAAAGCTCATTAAGGTACTAATGACATTTGCATTTACATGGGTGGCACCAAAGAGGGAGTAAGAGGCGCTAGCTGCCCCACTGTTTTATTTAGAAAAAGGGGTTGTTGTTACTCTTAAAAAAGAAAGTTAAGAAGAAATTTCAAAATCATCCCATGTGGCAGAATGATAATGTTGAATTTATTAGAGACTTAGTTGTTACGTTTTCCTGTTGTAAAATGACATAGTGACATTTGCTATCTCAGTGAAATTACGGTTTCTACAAGTTATATGAAGAACAGTGACAAAAACTAAGATGACGATAATGTTTGAATAAAAAGGAAGTTAATCCTTTTTGCTAAAATGGGGATAACCAGCAACATTAAAGGAGTGGTCCTGAAAACCTTTCTTGATCTTAGCAACTAATTTGCCTCCCTAGCCACTCCTGGCAAATGTGTAACATCACCAAATACAACATTTTAAAATTTACGCATTTTTGGAGATTGGATATTAATCATTCATAATTTATTGTTTACTTTTGTGGATATTAATTGGTTAGTTTTGTTGGTTTTTAAATGCATATTTGTATGTCTTATATTTTATTGAACATATTGTTAGAGATTCTTCAACTTTATTGATTTACAGGAGTGTGAAAAATGCACAAGGTAAATTATTTATCTGATTATTTTGCAATTATATAAAGTCAATTGGCCAAAGATCATGACACATGAAATAAACATAGTGGTATTTGTCATTATGGGTTGGATAAAGATTAATGACATTTCATTACTGTGCCTCTCATTCATCTTAAAACCATGCCAATCATGTTATGAAATGTGCAATGCATATCTGCTAAGGAATTATGATTGCAGTAATAAAACCAGAGCTGCACAAAAAATTTCACCCTGGCAAACTGAGTTATTGCATGGGAAAAGTAACAGACACATAGGGATCATACTTAACACAGCTCATGGCTTTAGCTCGAACGGGGTCCACAAGGGGTCCAAATTACTATATACTCAGAGCACAATAATATTTTATGGGGGCATATTTATTTGACCATTAGTAGCTAGCACTCAAGTAATGTGTGATTCACAATAACAAAAAAATGTCCATACCAAAATGACAAGTAAGCCATGACAGTCCACATCAATCCACAATGATTTGCACAACTTACAATCAAAAGGGAAACTATTTCTTAGAGAGATGCAGTTTTATATTTAACTTGTCAACACAAATTTGAGATATTGGACAGAGGTTTAGGATAGCGAATAGGACCAGATGATTAATTTGAGATAGTATGGTCTAAGATAGCTATCACCAACAATAAGGAATTAATATATGAAAACTCACTGAATATAAATATATGGCAGTGTGAAGGTTGAGATAAGTTAGGAAATATTGACTGTGTATTCAATCTCCCATATCTAGTGTTACCAGGTCGGCTCTATAAATGGTGGGTCTGAGAAAGTTGATGGCTTTTTGTTACATAAGGTACAATCACAGTTGATATTGATAAATATTGTTGTAATTTGTTTCTAGAATACAGAAGAACAGAGCTTTTTGTTATTTCTGCAGTTCAGTACAGAAAACACCTGTTTGTGCTGAGTGTGGTAAGTTCCTTAGTTCCATCTTGGCACACAAGAAATTGACAGTGTACCCTGTTATTGATTGATTTGTTTAATGGTCAATTTTCTGTCCAAAATTCTATGACCACAGAGAAGGAATCATAGATAGTACTGGCAGGATAACTGTAGTCGTGCATTGGGAGTTACAAATATATTAAATTTATGAAAGCAGGCATAATAAGTGTATACATTTAATTGTGAATTTGTGAATTCATCTATCCATCCATCTATCTATATGTCTATCTGTCTGTCTGTCTATCTATCTATCTATCTATCTATCTATCTATCTGTCTAGCTCTCTCTCACTCTCTCTCTCTCTCTCT
>JANTCA010047046.1:0-18606 GCA_024741275.1 Chironex yamaguchii
CCCCTTGATGAGACGATCAAAATATGTGCCGATGCTTTGTACAGGGGAAAGGTTGAACAGCCCTCCGTCCCAGAAGAAATCTTTGTTGAGTTAATGGAATATGCCACTAGAGGTGTTGAATTCAGTTTTAACAATACAATGTATCGACAAAAGAACGGCGTGGGAATGGGTAGCCCCTTAGGTCCGACATTGGCAAATATTTTTGTCGGCTTTCACGTGGAAAGCCGACAAAATATAAAAGAAAACAACCACAAGTTGTCTGTTTATTTTCGCTATGTTAATGACACCTTTGCCATATTTAAAACAGATCTGGAATGCGACAGGTTTTTCCCAAAACATGCGATTTTGTCAAAAGTCAACATTTCCTAGGAAGTTCATAATGCGCTAAAATGTATAAGGACGAGAATTTTAGGATAATTGGCACAGATAGATCGTCCTTTCATCTAAGTGTATTGGAGTGTGTCTACATTAAAACAACATAAACCAATACTCTGTAGGCAGAAAGAGTTTGTTTTTTCATTTGGACTCTTTCAATAATGTTTTGTTTCTTCAGTTTCTCTTTCTTTGTTTCTTTTCTTGTTTATGATTGGCTAGTTTTGTTACATGTTTCGTATAAATAGGTTGCCATATACATATACTTTCCTTTCTGACGATTCATACTCTGAAGTGTGTCAGACGAAGAAAGGTTTTAAGTATGTTTTTAACGCAATGTCGAAAATTTTCATGGCAATTTTAAAGGATATCTAGTTAACACTGTTTACCTCTATTCTCAAACTATTGGAATGACAACTACCGTAAGCAAGATGAACGTCATCGCTTTCATAAATGCACTTTTAATCCAATTTACATCGATATCTTTCTTTAACTTATTGCATAATTTGCGTGATTTTTCTGCATTGACAGACTACATTTATTAGGTTAAAGTAATCTCCTCTATCTTACACTTAGATATCGTCTTTCAAACGTCTGAAAACAGAAGTTCTCGGTGTAAATTGCAGTGATGATTAACCTTCATATTTCATTCCATTGCACCTTGACATTTGTTTCTGACGCATGCTCTATCTCAGATAAAAATATTTATTAGTGAAAAAGAGGGCAATATTTTCATCACCGTTGTGCTGTGGGCTAGTTTTGTGTTTTATTCGCTTAACTTGATGGTGCTATAGCAATCCTTAGTTTTTAATTATTAAAAATTCGGTAATTAAATGATGAACGTCTTCGTTGTTATTTAATAAGGTGGGATAAAATATGAAGTACGCCAACATTAAAAACCATATTTGCATTCGGGAGGTAGAATACAATCATTTCTTGGACGTGTCTCAAGGTATCCATAGCATTCTAACAAGACAAGAAATATGATCAGAAAAACTTATCATGGACTTACTTGCATCGGTCTTCCTCTCTGATGAGAAGATAATTTAAAGACATTTAACATATAAGCACTTTCAAAGTAAATGGCCCGCTCTCAGCTCAGTGAGATAGTGAGATGATTGGTAAAGAAAGATAGCGATTGTTTATAACTTTATCTCACAAACAACAATTGCAAACATAAAATTACCAGACAATAAGCGCCTACCGAGCTTATTTGTCATAAATCAGATCCTCCACTTTGCTTTTCAGAAGCTTCTTTCCAAATCAGAACCTGAAAATAAAGTAATGTTGATAAACTAAACAAGTTAAACGAACATGTGAAGATCCTTTCCTCAATACACATACCTGACCGGGGTGGCTCGCTCAGGCGAGATGAATTTTGGTTCTGTTTATATGGTTCCAGGTCATCCCGGTCAAGCGGGCTGGCCTCACATCCAGTCAAGTTACAAAGTCAATTTTATATCACTTTGGCGCACTTTTTGTGCTTTCATTTTTTATTCAGTTTCAGTTTCAAAGTCTCGAAGCACCACAGAATGCCTAATAACAATGCTGTTATTACTATTGTGATCTTGAAACTGGCTGGGTTGTATTTTTCAGTTTTATGACTTGATTCTAATGTGGATTACTTTCCAACGATAAACACAGAAAAAACACTTTCAAATGACGACTAAGTTTACTGAAAGATACGCTATGTTGAACTACGGAGATAGAAGAACAATTTGCAATGATTTTGGCGCGTAAACAGTCATCCCAAGCTTGCACAGAATAGGTATTTTCATTTCGGTTAACCGGGCCAGCCAGCCTGGAACTGTTTATGTGATCTCGCTTCACTGGAATCCCGCCTACCTTATTCACTGATCTCGGTTGACTGGGCTGGCCCGCCTCATAAACAGGCCCTTAAATGAGTAATGTCCTCAGAATGATTACGTTACATAACATGAGAAATTCCGACAGGAAGTCAAAACTGATAGCCATGTAACCTTTTCTTACTCAGACTTCAATGCACCTCATCATATCAATCACTACAAAAACTGAATAATGTATTAATTTCTGCCCGTTTGTTTCTGCTTATTACATAAAGTATTTCTCTAAGTTAAATAACTGCCGCGGTTATGTAACTTAGAGAAATACGCAAAAGGTAAGGTATTTTTAGTACTGAATGGGAGACTGGTAAGGAACTTGAAAAATTTCATCCCGGGCACTTAACATGAAATTTGAAACACACCACTTGTTGTACCCTCTTATCAGCGAAAAAAGTTCTTTCATTGATCAAAAAGTTTTTGTAATCAGCCTATTAAAGTTCTTTTTTCCAAGACTCATTTTTACGTCGTTTGACATTCCCATGGCCTTTCTTAAACTCGTACTTTGATTTACTTGAAAGGACCAGTTAAGAAATTGCTAATAAATCTCGAGTAACAATTTTTTCGCGTCAGTTAAGGAATTTTCAGTACTGAGACGTAGCCGAAATTCCTTATAAAAAAGGGCTTTCATGGGCTACCTTATGCTTTCTGCATCTCCTGTGCACATGTTAATCTAAACAAACAAGCTGGATTCAATACTGTTGGTTCATTCCTCTATTAAAGGTTATCATGTGTATTAAGACGTGTGGACACCAATTTTTAACGACGTTTTAGAAACTCGAAGAGAACTAGAGAATCCAACGGACAAATATGATGTATGTCTAGTGTATGAAGGTCAGATAGCTAAACACTTGAAAAATGGACGGGTTGACAAAATAATTTTGTACTTCCTACGAAGTGATTCCCATGCTGAATGTTACGTCAAACTTAATAGACAGCGAGCAAACATTGGTGAGAGAGAAACGCGAGTCTTATGTACACTAGCAGTAAAAAATCAGAGCAAATACATTGAATCTCTGAAATAAATTGATTTTAATTACAATTTGTTGTTTCGTGTCTTTGCTATTCTTGAGACAAAGAACCACCCTGTATCAGCATATTGAAAAGAGCACAGTGGGATATCCTCTGCACTCATACACAAGACCCGCTTGTTGCCAATGACAATAATGACTTTCCCCCAAGAGAAGATTATGAATAAACTTGGGGGATAAATAAGTTAAAATAACAGATGACCAGACATTTAGTTCGGTATACCTGGAAGCTTGTTATATCCGGGGTTCGTTATATCGGGAGTTCATTGTAGTGCCTCGTAGACTGATTCTCCAACGCCAGTTAAAAATTGATCCTCAGAGCACAGATCGTCTTACCGTCTTAATGCACTGGTGTCTATATACATTAACAAGGAAACTAGGACTCTATGTGTTTGTTTTTAACTTGGATTCTTCCACAAATGATTTTTCCTTACTTTCCATTAGTTTACTGGTTGTGATTGGCTGGTTTTAATATATTTTCTCATAAAGCGTTTTGTTACATATCTACATTAAACTTTCTGACAATTCATATTCTCAACTGCGTCGTCAACTCTTTTAACCCATAGGCTATTTAACTTAGCTTCCTTTACATAATACTGATACCCAGAATAAATCCTAAAATGGCCGGTAATTAAGGAATTGAAAACGATCTTCTACTGATATGGGTGATGGCGATTACTTTAGCAATTGTTAAAGCTGTTAGTCTTTTACAGTTGTTAGTGGTAAATAATTACATTATGATTTTTGTAAATCGTTCACTGATAGATGAAGCCATTACAGCCTACTATTTGAGGGAACGACATGAACGTTGATTATCTAGCTTCTTGTTCGTGCATTTGATTTTTTTCGCAAGACAGTGTTAGTTTTTCTTCTTTGCTGTACGCTCTACTGATATTGGCGCAGTCGACAGGATGAATTCAGCTTTCGAAACAGATTTTTCTGCTTAGTACGCTCGAGTGTACGTTCGATGCTAAGATTTTGTTACTGTTATTAATGTTTTGCCTGCTTAGGCCTAGATGATTGTGTTGTACAGTCTACCAAGCCAAAATCCTCTTCGTGATTTGTTGCTACTTGGTAAATTCGTAAGACCATATTTTAATTTAGATTAAAGCCCTAATTTTTTTGAGAGGTAAATAAGGCTCAAGAAAAGAGTCTTTGTATCCTTATACACAAGAGCAAGCTTTATTGTGCTTTAATTAGTACAGGGGGTTACCTTGGCATTTTGGTACCTTTTACAAAAGCTGTTTTCGTAGCTGCTTTATTTGTAAATATGAATCAAAACAATTTCTGTTCATATCTTCATTGATGCTTGAACTGGACCAAATTGTTTAGCCTCTTCCCAACTCTTTCCCCAGTGAGTTTCTGACTGCATTTTTGACCAAGATGGTAAAATCTAACCTGACAATAGCCTTAGCCTTACAAGTTTTATCAAGGCAAACACATGATTGTCATTTACTGCTGTGTCAACCATGTGATCATGAAGCTCCCTGACAGAGGTAGCGATTGCATCTTGAAGTCCTTTACCTAAAATTAAGAGAAAATAAATCTCTGCAGGAGAGAAAATCATTGATCACTCTGAAATCTGTGAGCCATAGGGTTGTTATGAAAAGAACAATGCTAATGTAGAAAATCAGCCAATCACTCAATAAATCAGTCAATCATCCAATCAATCAGTTATAATGATTTATTAAATCAGCCTTTCAATCTAAAAGCAATCATTTTAGTTTCTCCTTTTCTCAGCTTGTAAAAAAATAATATTAAATGAAAAACATTCCATGATTAAAATTAATGACATCCTTAGATGATAAGATTGGACCTTTCATCTTTAAAATTTCATGAGTCGACAAACATGCAAACATTAGTCAACAATGTCAGTGCATACCCAAACGTTCGTTGAAATTCCCGCTCAGTTTCTTCACATATGGTAATGGCACTCTGTGTTAGCTGTTCTTCTTTTTCAGGAAACATGATGTGGCAACAAAGTTTGTTGAACCAAGGGCCATACAGCATTGACTAACAAATTGTTTGCTTGACCACCATCTTTGCAACATAGCCTGCAATGTAAGAAATTGCAGCTTTTTTAAATTCAGTTAGATTTGCCATGTTTGAACTGGCCTTCTTTCCACAATATCGTACTTTCTGATCAGAGCTGCATGTGAGATAGTGACATCTTGATCACCAACTTTGCAGGTATCATCAAATGCCTGAAAAGATGAGTTGGATCTTGTTGTTGGCAGTTTCCCTTTCCTCCACCAACAGTGCTTCTTAACAAAGGACGTTTGTAAGCTGCTGTAAACTGCTGTCCAGTAGGATTGTTGTTGAAGCCTCCTGCTGAACATATAGCCGCAATGAATAATTCTAGATGATCTTGGCTGAGCTTGTACGTCAACAAGTACTTTAAAGGTGCATGATCACTTTATACCTAGTCATGAAAAACTTCTTTGTTGCTTTCAATTGCCACAAGAAACCAAACAAAACCAATCTTCCTTCGTGTTGTATACATAAGCTGTCATTTTGAGTTCTTAAGATGCAGAATGTAGTTAAAGGCATCATAAGGAAATGAAGAGCAGGCATCTTTGTTACCTTTGCAAAGATTTGAATCCTTTGGCACAGGGGTTCCGTGAATTAAGAATGTCAAGAAGGCGGTCAAACAAACAGATGAACTTGATGGTTGCAGTAGGTCCTTGAAACTGTTTCAGCTTCAGCACATCAGAGCAGTATTCAAGAGCATCAGCAACAATGGAGCTAAAAGTCTGAGCAGCAAGATTGACTTTCATTTTTTGCTGTTTCCACTTTATGTGTGCATCTCTTATCTGACGCCCTCTTTCTCATGCAATTTTTGCAGCTCAGTTATGTACTGCCAACAAATCATGTATCCATCTTTGTCTATAAGAATGCCTCCTTCACCAAGAATGTTCCTTATCAACTTCAGTATGTGACAGACATCAAGTAAAACATGTACCTTTTTTCCTGGCTGAAGCGGGTGGTGAGAGTAGGACTGCAGCTTTAAAGGATCTAGGCTTGCTCCAAGAGCAGACATCATGGAAAAGTGGCAGAAAGGGCCATCACACGTAAGGTAAATGACAGAGACGCCAGAATCATGAAACGTACGAGGAAACTTTCTTTTTTACTTTCGATACTTCGTCTTCACTTCCTTCACTATCACTCCTGCATCCAACTTCTTCTAACTTGCGTTTCTTTTGCTTGTTGCAACCAAAAGCACTGCGTCCCGTTTTTGCCAACTGCGTGTAAAGCTATAGGCTCGAGAGTGGTCCCAACAAGATGACCGCCGCTGTTTTGGCTTGGCTTCACTTTTCTATGAGAGAGAGCAGTGGGATGCTCGATCCAGTCTTTTTTAAAGATCAGTGGTAAAACTATATCTCTTGGGAAATTGATCAGTTCTGGTGCTACCCCATATCTAGGTTGATCATATAAATTGTCACATGATTTGGTGTTGGAAAGTAAACGTCAAATTGAAGATATGCTCACGCATGGTGTTATCTGCAAATCGTCATGGCGTGATGACGTCATGACGATCACCATGCTTTTTAGTCCGAAAGGAGAATGGTAAAGGGCGTTTCGTGGTAGAATTTAGACAACTCAGTGTTATGACAAAAAAGGATGCTTTTTCCCTACCTAATATTGATAGTATACTCACGCTGTGAGTATACCTCTGCATGGCAGATTCCACTTGACGAGGAATCCAAACCGCTTACGCATTTGAAATGTCTGAGTTTAACGGCATGCCCTTTGGTCTTCGCAATGCCCCTTCTACCTTTCAGTGCATTATGTCTATCATTTTGGCAGGTTTATCCTCCATTCCCTATATCGATGATGTAGTTATTGCTTCCGAAAGTTTCAAGTCTTCAGTTGTAGGATGTGTCATTGATAAAACGGAGAGAGGATTAAGTTGGAGAAGGGATCCATCTTGACCCGAAAATAATTTAACAAGTAGTAATTTTTTTCTCTTCAAATTTTTCCATCTCATTTTAGGAATATAGCTGAATGTGGCACATGATATAAGCGAATTAATTTAGACTGACAGTTTCGATTGATTGATCCTTATGAGGCTGAGCAACAACAAGCTACTTTCCAATAGACAGTTTTCCTTATTGAACTGAAAGTTGCTATTGTCATTCCATGTTACATTCGGTTTAATTTTAAAGTGGTTGCCTAACTTGCAAATGGAACATCACATGCTTTGTAACCTCACCATGACAGCAAAATGCAATTTTAAACAGAAAAAGTCGCGAGGCAGCTAGTTGATATTATTGCTAGTTGTGCCAAGTAGCGGGGCCCTTTAGTTCGGTGTGCCCATGTTGTTGCCGCTGATGCATTCAGTAGATTTGAAATATTTTCTTCCACACCTTTCATGTGATCAAAGAAGGGTTAAAATATGTCGTTAACACCTTACCACGTCTTGAAAATTTTTGAATTTATGGACTTACAGGAAGCCATAGATATAGACGCTTCACCATTTCATGAGTCGTAAGCTTTCTGAGATACGTTTCGCGAGATACTTCTCCCATCATCGGCTTTTTTTTAGAACTAACTTTGTTCAGGAGCTTTATGCTTCCTCCGTACGGACCTCCGTGGTGACAGGGATCGGAATGTTTTGAGGAGTGGCACCATACCTTTTTTGTGGTTGTTGTGTTTCCGTTTCTATTGCTGGAAGCCATATTTCTAGAAGTGTGTAAGATATGCTGTTAATGTGGCTGTTATCCTGTAGGGAATGGATTGTTTCTTTTTTTTTATGCTGCTGTGTTGCTCTCTTTATCTAGGATTTGTTTGTTTTCCCAATCAAAGGAATAATTATGTGTCCAGCAGTGTTCCGCAATTTCGTGGCTCTTGATGTCACCTTTTTCAACTGCTCTTTCGTGCTCCTTTTCCCTCTCACCCAAGGAACGCTTTGATTCACCAATGTAGGTTACAATACAGTATTAACAGTCTAGTTTGTGCATGATATTGTTTCTCTCCTCAAGAGGGACTGGAATCTTTGGCTTCGAAAGCATTTTCCTTAAATTGAACGTGGTGAGGATCTTATGAGATCTTATGTGCTTACTGGTGTTCTTGACATAAAACAGACTTATTCGTTTAACATGTTCTGTTTCTGCCTCAGGATTAGGCTTGGCAGTTGTGTGGAAGGCGCTTCGTATATCGAAATCATGGTCTCCTTAGAAGTCACATCAATCGACACAAGCATTCCCATCAATGATACTGTGCACATTTTTTGACTTGCCTGAAAACGATACGTCATTGTTTTCAAAGACCACTCTCCATCACTCGGATATCCTGAACCTGTTGCAAGCAGTTCTTTCAAACATATTGGAAGAGTCAAAGTGAAAAATGTCCAAAAACTGACATCAACCAATGTTCCAATTTTGATTTCTGCTGTATGCATAACCCACACACCACAGACTATTGAAAAGTGAAAACAATCACTGTTTCTTCTATGGTGTTTCTTCTTGTGTTTGTGCATTCATAGGGAAGGTGATATCACTCAAGAGGGTAATGACTTCAAGGAGTATATTTCTTATATTTCTTAATAATGCATAACCCACACACGACCTGGCTGATCCACATGAGCCAGTGACGAACAAAGACGGGAACTAAAGCCGATTCAAGATACTACTTGCAGTTGACCAAAAATAAACATGAAGATGTAAAGCTCCAAATAGTGCGACAAAAAACAGAATGCTGGATGACTATTTTAAAATGCAGTTGACATATGACTTTCATATCTAGAGACCATCAATGTCATTACAAGCATGCATACTGCACGACTGTGGAGGAGGTAAAGGGACATGAACTTTTTTTTCAACATCAAAAGTGATGATCTTTTCGTTTACATAGATTCTCTTTGAATTCATACTAATCCATGGAAAATAATAAAGTTTATTGACTAGAATAAGAAGCGACTTGATATTGTGTTGAACTGCCAGTCGTCATTTTTGTCTGCTCTATGTACACTCTTAAGAGGAGAGGGGAATGCTAAAAAGCGTGCTCTTTGTACACTTCCAGCATTGATGAAAAACATGGACGACCCTTGTGAAAAGGCCTGCTTGTCAGGTTTAATGATATGCAATTAGAATTATGAAAATCTGAAATATCCCATATTAGGAAAGCTTACCACATCCTACTGTTTGTGTTATTTGGCATGCAGTAAAATATTGTAATAGCCGACGTGGTATTGTGAATAAGATGATGATCTTGCAAGCCAGAGGTTGAGAGTTCCAACCCACGTTACCACAAACAAAATACCATTGGTGAGAGAAGGTAACGGGAGCCCACTCACAAAAAGAGCTCACTTCCTAGTAATAACCCTGGCATGGAAATCATCTACGCTCGATAACGAGTATGCTAGCTACCAAAAAAATATTCAATTAGTGAAATAAAGATGACTAAAATATTATGAAACTTGTTGCAAACAATCAAGAACTATTATCGCTTATTATGATAGTTAACATATTACCCGTGTATTCTTTTGACTATGGCTCCACGGAAACTCAGGCAAACGTTAGCAAACTTGCCTTGATGATACAAATGTTATGGGTATGTGCAACTGATCGTTACTTCTAGCTATTTAGTGTAAGTGTTCCTAGGTATTATGTAAGTATGTCAATTGTAGCTGTATTGTTTCTTCATTGTTTATTCATGTTCTCCATGGATTACAACTCATAATACAGAACGATTCGAGCCACCTAATGGACTATTAGTCCAGTAGGTCATGTGACCAGCTTCTCGTGTTCACTCCACGTATTCCCCATGTGTTGACAGCTGGTACACTAAAGCTTTCTCAGCGTAACTGAATATGCGTTATCAGCCGCTATCAAGTGTTGTAGATGAAAAGAATAACAGTTTTGACAAGTAACAGGAGGGAGAGATCTTTCAGTTCTTATAAGAATGATGAAGTAACAATCGCCAATGGTCAAGATCGACTTGGAAGGTCCCTAGCTTGAGAGAGACACAAATACAACCCACCAAAACTGGCTCTGAAATCAAGTCATAATTTGCAAGGTTAAACTAACCTGAAATCCAGAAATATAGGATAGCATTACATATCGATAACTGGCCTTCAAAATTGCCTTCATCTATGCTTGAAGTTACCACGGCAAATATCTTTGGCAAGTTACTGGCTTTGCCTAGTAAACATGGTTTTGTAAAATTTCTAAAACCAAGTCTAAGCCACTTGGCAGAAAAATTGAGAATCTGAATTTCAAAAAACATCATGCGCATGAGCATGAGTTCAGTTTGATTCTATAATAATTAGAATTTTTTGATGTGCTCATTACTCCAGTCTTAGTTGCCTTAGTTGCATTGTTAATGCTGTTGGACCTATTGGATTTTCGCTTTCATATTGATGACGAGGCCTTTTTTTCGGTAGACAATAGTATTCTAATACAGTATTACATACGTATTAAAAAGACAATGGTTTCTTTGGATAGAGCAGAAATTATATGCAAAGGTCACACCAGTTGCGCACTTATGCAATGTTTCTCATTTGATTGACTACAATGAGAGACGAAATCAATTCAATTCTTTAAGTTTAATACGTTAGAACTCCTTTATCAGCTATAAGGGAATGTTAAAACAAAGTGGCCCTACTGGAATTTGACGTCTATCGCATAAAAATGACCTCCGGCTACAAGTTTCGGCAATTGTATATTTCCTGTACACATAAACCAGGGTGTCCTACTTCATCTCCTGCAAGTATCAGAACTTGATATTGGATAGCATCTCTCTATACTAATTTTAGTTTTATGTCAAATGCATCGGGTTATTTGTGTTAACTCTTGTCACCGACGGTAGCTCCTTATAGCAGTCTGTAAGAGTCTTGCCTCATTACCGTCTATTTTAAAACCTCTCCTGCATGTTTTTCCTTCGCGTTAACCTTTCCCTGTAAGAAGGCCGAAGAATTCGGTTTGTGTTTCTCTCATATGCATGACTAAGGCCTTGTAGGTCGAAAATTCGCGGATTGATCGCAATTTACTCCACAAGGGCGGCAAGGTTATATATTTATCTTATTTCTCTTATATCGGTCAATGGCTGCCTATCAACATTCCCTGATTTGTCTTCTTCCTACTCCAGTCGATCCTCGTCATTTCACCTCAAAAACATCTTCCAGCTGTTATAATCATTGATTATTGATGTCTAACTTTCGCACTCAGAAAGTAAGACAGCTCAAGAACTCACAGGTCACACTTATCGTTTCAGGAATGTAATGCAAGCTTGCAGATTATCGGCGCAAAAGTCCTGTTCACTTATTATTTTCCGTGCTACGGTAACCAGAATTGACTTAAAACTCAACACAAGGAGGTACAACAAGAAGGTAAATCTTGGCCAATCCTCTTTTTTACTGCAGCAAATAGCCCCGGCGAGTATACTCGAAAATGAACATTGAAGCAAGCATGGGCCTGCGTAAGTGAAATCGCACAGAGTGAATATATTCGTCTCGTATAAAAGAGGCTTTACTCCGTGTAAGCGGACGGCATTATTGAACCTTCTTGTTGCGGCTTTATAAAAATGTCTTTTCTGCAAACCGTTTAGCTAAAATGTAGAACAGTAGTCTGCAACTGCAATCATGTGTAAAAATATCAAGTTGCATATGTTCTGCGAAATTTGCGTCGAAAGTTTCTTCAGTACTTATTTCGCCCAAACTACACCATCGACTGCGATGTTACTGGCAACCGAGTTACGACGCAGCTGATAAAGAAGTGCAAATCGAAGTTATACAGAAATGTATTAGTTAAAAGAACGTTTTGGACTTCGTTAGTAAATTAATGTGAAGATACCGTAAAACTGTCGGAATAAGAGGCAAAACATACATTGTAACTTGAGAAGTACTTTGTGTACGTTCACATTCGCTTGCTTTCTTTTCGTATTTTCTTGACGAAAAAAAACGTTAGGATTAATTTCTTGTGATGTAAAAAAGGAATCTAATTTATCGTACATTCTGTTGGCAGTGACTCTCCAGCATTTAATTCTCATATTTGCTTCCAATGCTTCGATTCATGTTATTTTAGAATGAGTGTTGCAACCACGAGGAGTTACACAAATTATTAATTTGATATCGTTTAGAAAAAAGACTAATTTGACATATGACAAGTCCCGACAATGTTACGGATGCTTATTGATCTCATTCTTCACTGTTTACTTGAACATCAATGATTCATTTTAAAGATGAAGTATTAAACATGGTCCTAATCACTTTGAATAATGCTAAACATGCAGCAACACTTCTCACTCGCAGTGTGAAACTCGATGTTAAAATGTCGGTTACATTTTCAGTGGGGATTAGTTGTCTATACGCCCTTTCCGGCTGTAAATGACACAGAAATGATATCTTTTTCATTTTCTCAACAAATTTTTGGTTTGGGTAGCAACATTTTCCTTCTTTTCTGATTTCGTCTAAATTTGCCTCAAGCATAACAAAAAATTTGCATTATGATACAATTGAAGATAAGTATTTCGTCTATACTGGAATATTTTCCAGTCTTTTCTAATCCCAAATTGTCCTAACCCTTTTCAATATTTTACATCGTGTATTTCTAATAAAACAGCCATTCACTCAGGCAGGGCAAGCCAACAAGGCAACTCTCATCATTCAGATTTATCAAAAAAACAGACTGTCTCATCTAGAAACATTAAGTGTACTAGGTTAGCCACTATTATGCTTGACTTTTTTGTGATGGTTTTCAGGGAAGTTATAATGATCTAAACATCAGACATGAGTGAGTCTAAAGAAGAAACACTAGAAAGCAAAAATAATCAATAGCCATTTTAGTTTGTTTTAACATATACTATAATATATAGATTATAGGGTCTATTTTAACAACCAAAATTCTTAAACAATCTTTTTGAGGTAAAAAACTTGAAAATCACCTTGAAAACTTGCGACCTGGACTCTTCAAATAATGCTTTGTTTCTTCATTTTCTTTTTGTCTTTTTTCTTTCTTGTTTATGATTGGCTACTTTCGATGTATGTTTCTTAGAAAAAGGTTGCCATATACTTATACTTTCCTTTCTGACGATTCATACTCTGAAGAGTGTCAGTAGAAAAAAACTTTTAAGTATGTTTTTAGCGCAAAGTTGCAAATTTTCGTAGCCAAAATTCTTCATTTAATTACAAAACTCTCTTTCTAATTTTGTCAAGATGTCAATTTCAGATGATTCTCATAGAGTCATAAGAGGCATTTCGTAATAACATTGCAATGGAAATATCATTAAGCTCAGGACAGGGGTATCATTCTTTTATGTATTTGCATCACGTAGATGTTTAATTTAAATCGCAAAATGATGTCTTACCACATTCAAAAGACCTTTATCGTTACTAAAACAAACCTTAATGTCACTATGAACCGATTTTGTTTTACGCGACACAGGTATCACCGCACACTGAGATACTAGTGTACTCTTATTTCATTACTTATTCATTAACAATGTCTATAAAGTGATTGTTTAAAGTTTGCGTACCCTTGTTGTCTCCATTCATACTGCATTAGTACTAATAATCTCTATTGCTTGTTGTTACGTCAATTGGCAATACCAAGAAGGGGATGGGCTTGTTTGAGCAATAAGGAATATTAAGCTACTCAAACCACGCCAACAAGAAAACCTCAAATATATCAATTTTTAAAGACCATATTTTCACGAACTGCTTTTCTTTTATAAAAGCCAAACAAAGCTCATTAAGTCCTGCACTCAAACTTTTTGGTGGTTGTAAGTGGCGTCAATGGTTCCTACTAAGCTGTTGTCTCAGTTTTGTCTTGGCTAAGAGATATTATTCTTTATAAGAGGAATAAAGGGTGACCTTTCTAACCGAATAGGAATATAATAAAATCATCCTATATTTTCAAGTGTTTCATAATCAAAAGCTTCCTTCAAGACGGCAAGCGGTATCCAATGTGACAAAAACATAAATTCAACTAGATTCCGGCCGCAAATCACCCTTCGGCTAATGGAATCAGGCAGTTGCAAACATTTAAAATCATGGTGATTAATCATGAGAATATTTCAATTTTTCTTGCTATGGACGGAATGCACAAAGACAGGTGGAACACAGGCTTACGCATCCTACTTAGGAAAATCTACTGAGAGAAATTCCACATTAGGGAGCACACTACATTGTACTTTAATGGAATAAAGTGGCTAGAGGTGGTAATCACTTAGACGCTTTTCAATATGATAATATTCCACAAGTACTAACGTTGTTCATTTTACTGCCGATAATAACTTTACTTTAACTTAAGGTTAATGCAGAAGTCAACAATACAATACTAACATCAAATTTTTTATCCAAAACATGAGACTTTTTCGCCAATTTTAAACTTAAATCACCTCCTTAGTGCTTTCAAAAGCTTCTTGGCATCCGTTTACTAATTACGTAATCCAAATCAAAATCTAGCTTAGATCCAGCTTAAATTATCTCCAATCGTTGCTATTGGATAGTATTGGAAGCAGCTTCTTAGGACAAAAGCAAACTTTTAAGGTTGTTTGTTGGAAGCCAAATGTTACGCAATAAATATGTTTTGAAACCTTTCCATAAACATGGTAAAGATTTGGCAGGATTTATGCTTGTACTTAAATAAAATCCCCAGATTTACAACGGGACGCTTTGCTTAAGTATATGAATTGATTTTATTTATGTTACTGAGCGTTATCTGTCCTAACACAAGCCTTCTTCGTTAAAGTTTGAAAAACAAAGGTCCTTTGCATGACACAAATTAACTTTCTTAATTTGGCCTATGCTCACCTCTCAAAGTAGATGTAATGTCTTCTGTTTGCGAAATATCTGACTACGTTTTCTCTTAATGATGCCTGATTTCTGCGCACAGCATTGGTATTCCATTTTGGTTGTTCAAGCTTTGCCTCTAAATTTTCTACGATTACAACCTTCACCGAACGCTAAATGCAAACATGTCTTGTAACTTTGAGAGAATAATCTCTATACTGTAGTAGTGGCAGAGTCTCGTTGAGGTTAAAAATTTGTCATGTAATCAAATTACGAGAAAACTGAAAACAGGGTAAAACCCAACGCTTATCTCACACAATACTGTTCAATGTGTCATGGGTTGAAGACAAAGTAAAATTGTCATTTAGTGAAGTATGTTTAAAAGAAATTAATAGATAGCATGTAAATTACCTCAATTTTAACAGAAGCTTTTTAAGCGACAGCTGTTTCATGGTCTACGAAAACAAATTTCTACAACCAAAAAACATGCACAAATTTTTAGAGTAAAAGTAAAGAACTTGAAATGATCAAAACCGAGTTTTGTAGTACTTTGGATGTTTAGACTGTCTAAGAATTTGTTCCGTTAAAAAATTCTAATTGCAAAGGTTGAACTAGATCGTACCATTAGTGTTAAACACCATGCCCCCCTGATAATGGTTATCTTTAATCCTCTTGTGTTGATATTTGCCGCAGTCGATAAGTAGGTCTGTCACTTATATGCACCTGCAATTCAACGTGCGCAGACATTGGGAAGACAAGTGGTGTGACCTAGAATCAAGTCTCGCAATAAAGTATAGGGAAATTTGTAGTCCAGACCTAACTAGAAAGACCTTAAAGGAGAAGGGAAGATGGTTATTTCTTGGCCATATTAATTTCCTCCATGTATCAATAAATAAGAAGAACAGAGGAAGGATAAAGTTGTCGTAATATCAAAGCAATATGAAACAGCATCGTGGGACGATTTGAAATATGTGTTCATTCGAAGCTAGAAGAATGTGCTTTCCTGTATGTCTGATATGTGTGACTCGAAGCTTCGATTTTGAGCTTTGAGCATTGAGTTTTTTTTAGTTATATTTGACTTCCGTGGATCAATCTTTGTTTCTTTATTTTCGTGAGTAGAACGCTCTTAAATAATTTCTTCAGATAGAAGAAAACCTTATCTTCGAAATTCTCGTGCTCTGAAGAACCATGCAGGAGATAAAAGGACATTCTCGACGATTTACATTTAAAAGGTTTCGGAACATTTTTCGAAGGAAAAGGAAAGCTGAACGCTATGCAACTCTGGAAGATCAAATAGGTGGTTTCGAAGCTGGACAACGACTTATTCAGCGAACAGGAGGAGAAATGCAGTTGGCATCTAGCAGTGAATCGGATTTGCAAAAATCCCCACAGCAAATCACTAAATTGCAAGAACTGCACTCGAAACGAAGGAATGCTGTATTTGAAATTGAGGAGGAAGAACGATGGGGGTTAAGTGTCGTTGTCACGTGGAAAATATCCATGCGAATCATGGAAATATATGGATTGCTTTAAGAGAGAGAATTTTAGCTGAACCTCTAGCTTTGTTTTATCAGAATAACCAACATTGCTTGTAATTGACAAAGCGGGTATCAGTAATGAAATATGGAGCATAAAAACTTCGTAACTTCGATTTCGAGGAACGCCATTATAACGGATAACGAGGAGATACTTGAGGCCCAGTTTGTGGTCAACCTAATTTAATAGTAGAAGAATGAATGAAAGACAGGGCTCGCCATCTGATCTTCAAAGGTTATGCTTCGGTGGTTTACTTAGAATCACAAGATACTGGATAGTTATCGAAATCGAGTAACTATTCACTCCGAATATTCCTGTGTTATCACTTTGGAATCAAAATTCTTTTATGGATTTCAATAGTTTGAAGCAAAGAATGTGAACCCAAACAAATGTCATGCTTGCAAACTTCATTGAAATATTAAACCTCATTGTAACGCAGTACTAGCCTACGTCGATGAAGAGCAAGCTTCCAACTTGTCCCATGGATCCGGCTATGTAAGCAAGGATGGTTTTGCTGATTCTGGCTCAAACATTATTTGACTCTTAGTTGTAAGAGCATTTGAATAGCCTCTTCTTAAATCATGTTTAATATACCTATGTATATAAGACCTCAGCTGTAAATAATATAGTGTACCAATTTATTTGATTATTGGATACAGACAAAACATTAGTCATTAACGTCACTTGGGAAAGCCATCTTTGAGTGGTATTGTTCACTGTCTGTAGGGACTATTGAACTGTGATTCTTGTTTGCCCGTGGATAATTACCATTTGATTAGAATAGTACCCGCGATCCATTTTTCTCCCTGGATAATGTTATGCTCTAAAACCATTACTAAAAAAGCGTTCGTAAAGCTTACAGACAGTTATTCCCTAAAACTACCAAATCAATTATTATTAATAATTCTTCACCCTTCCTTGATAGAGAGAGGCCATCAAACATGTTTTAAAGTGTCTCTTCAGAATATATTTTGTATCTCGTACTTAGGGTAGATATGATATGCGATGATTGCTGAAAATCATAATGATTGTCTTTTTAAAGGAGGCAGTAAGCTCTTTCGAACTTCATTTAAACTTTTATAGACTGTATCTGTTAATAGAAAGAGTAGTTGTAAAAGGAATAGCCAGTCCGTCGAGGGAAACTTTTAAAAATTGCATAAAGTGAATAAATCGAACAAAATGCAGATTTGTCTTCTTTTCACTTTATCGTTTCCTTAAAAAGACTCTCTCTATATACTTTATACACTGGTCTCTTAAATGTTAAATAATAATATAAAAATCACAACAGAAGACCATAACTTGAACATTTACAACTAGTAGTAATCTATACTTAAGAGCTGCACACCAGTTTGCAATAGTGATACAGAAATCAATCATATTTGGAACTCGTCCAACCTCCAACACATATATCATTCATCCCCATAGTAATTGGAGATGTAATATGGTATACGGCATATTAGGAGTAGTACTTTCGCACAATAAAAAAATGGTATTGCCGCAAACCTTTAACCGGGAAGATAGAGATTCAGACAGCCTAATTCTACTATAGTCAGTGTAAACATTTTACGAGTTGGACTCGGTATGTTTGTTCTCCACTTAGTTTTAATGTAGTGATTGTGTCATACAGCGCGGCTTCTAAGATGAAGACACCTATTAGTTAAGAACAATCTGCTGATTTGTTTTTTTAATGATAGTTTGTATTACTGCCAAGGTCATCAGCTTGTTTTAGTAGTTTGACAGTATTCGATCAGGGGGACGGAAAATCCAAGTCTACATATATCTCCATATATCGTGCGAGTCAAGAGAACTATGATATCCTGCATTGGTGCCAGACAATTATAATTTCTTCGTAACAAAATACATTGCTTGTATTCGTACGGCATCTTACAATTTTCAGCATACTGAGACCTACTATACAGCTGTTAGTATATAGTTTGCGTTTTGATAGAAATGATTTAGAACTCGTTCTAATTGTTGTTGTTGTAGAAGTAGTAGTAGTGGTAGTAGTAGTAGTAGTAGTAGTAGTAGTAGTAGTAGTAGTAGTAGTAGTAGTAGTGTAAACTCAATTTATTTCTTT
>JANTCA010047057.1:0-18605 GCA_024741275.1 Chironex yamaguchii
TCGCACGTGTTCGCAATTCGCAATTCGCAAATCGCATGCGAACTGCGAAATCCGAACGAAGTGGAAATGGGCCTTAAGAGAAACAGCAATCTCACCTATGGAATTAAGAAAGTAATGTCCGTATACTGCAAGTAAAAGCCCCCTCTCCTCACATGCGAGTACGAATGAACTGTTGTCTGTCTGTATTTTCATCATGGGATGTTGTGTAATTGGGTCTAAATTTTCAAGCAGGGTTATCTAAATAGCATAATATAAAACGGAAAGAACAATGCTTGAGATGCCAAACATTGGTAAATGTATGAATTTTAAAACTATTTAATTCCGGGAAACCTGAAGATAAACCTGGGGGTACTACACACTTTAAAAAACCAGGATAAATTTGAGAACTTTGTTCTCAATATGTCAACAAGTCTACTACAGAGTGGAACTTTCCTCGGGCAAACTCTTGTTGATTTTCTCAATAAACCAGGATTTAAATCGAGCACGAGGAATCAAAGAAAAATGTCATTGACGGAGACAGCAGCTATACAAAGTGAATACAGGGGCATGTTCTCTCGGTTTCAAATACGTGGCTTGAGCGATATGCCTCACTGCTACTCAAACTCAATTTATATTCACCAAACAAAAGTACACTTTGTCATGGCCGACACTTACCTTTATTATATCATTACTGTCTATTGTCACATCTCTCTCATAATACATAATAGCGTTTCTTATAGATGTATCCCTTACAGACACTCTCTTTTCCTCACTATTCTTCGCTGTTATATCGACTGCTACCAAATCTAAGAGAAACTTACCCTAAGCGGTTTCCCGATCTAAAGCAAATTATAAATGCAGGATTCTTCCCGGACCTTGCTTGTAGAAGCAATTGATGAATACTAAGAATATATTAACACGGTCACTAAGCAAAGAAGCAAATTTATAGATCTCAACATTATTGTTGCATAGACACACTACCTTGGTTGTTGGCTTTATTCTCACTTTAAATAAACACTTGGGAAAGATGCGCAAGTAATATTCCTTCACAGTTAAACACTACAAAGAAATACAAAATGTAAAGATAAGAATTTTGCCTTGTATAGCACAATTCTGCCATCTTGGCTGTTATCAAGAAAAGAAGAAATGGTCAATCGAAAGACAAAATTCTTTTGCGAACTGGCTTTAATGCAGTTGGGAATTCAAGTCAATACCATCATCCAAGCTACCAATTCTCAAATTTTCAACAGAACAAAGAATAACAATTTCACTTTAGTGATTAATATATTTGGGTTGCAGCAAAAAAGTTAAATTGCACATTACATGATAAATCTTTTGTTGACGTTCAACCTAATCCTAATAAGGTATAACAAACAAAAGTATACTTTTCAGGGCAGGTTACACATCATTACCAATGCATTACTCAAGCATAGTATAACGCCTCCAGTAAGATAATGTGAGACAGTTGTGTGGTGCCTGTATTTCAGTAAACATCATCTTAACATTAGTTATAAACCAAGATAAAACCAACAATCAAAATGAAAGGGGAAAATTGAAGTAAATACCTTTGGTGTTAAGTAAGTGTAAACTTTCCTTTTCTTGTATGTTTTGCTTGAATCTACTCCAACGCTTGTCTCTTCATATGGCACTAGATAACATTCAAACCATAAATTCCAGTCTGTGTTCTTCTCAATTTCATTTAACCTCTTATACTCTGCCTCTGTCAATAGCAAAACATCAACAACAAATAAAGCATTACTGAAACTCACTTGACACTGTCTGTTTTTGTCTTTGTGTGAGCAAATCTTATCTGAATTGGAAATTGATCTTTGACAAATGTTACTCAAGTGGAGGACCAAAATACAGCGAAATTCAAAAAGTTATCCCTTCACATAACCCACACTTTGAAAATGACATCTTCCACAATGTCCCATGCAAAATAAGAATAGAAACTTGGCCAAACATCAGTATATTGTAGCAATGGTATATTCAGTTTGGAAGTGCTTTCTGCATGTTATCAGGTAAGACAACCAAATTTTGTAGCATGCATTTAATGAAGGCCTTTCACCATTTCACATTCACTTCAGGTAGCAATCGGCTGCCTAAGATGGAAAATTAACAATTCTTGCCCTGGCTAAGGAAACTAATGGAAAATGTCCACAGACAAATTGTCTACAATGCAGTTCAGTTTGGCCTATACAAAAGGGTGGACTTAATGATCAGGGACTGTTGCTAATTTTTTCATATATGATTGACCCCACAACTGTATTTTCAAAGTGTACAGATATTGCACTCGTCATTTTTGTACTGCAAAATATCACCTGATGATGGCAACATAACAAGATACTATGAGGAGATGTACCATGTCAAAAGATGTACCCTTCTTACCACACAGTTAAACCTTTGATAGTCTTGGGTAAAAGAAATACCTCAAATAAGTAATTCAGGTGCACATTATTTGTTAAACATTTGACATCAAATTGTCATTACATCTATCAAAAATCAGAAGCAGTACAAAACATGACAAAAAAAACCAACAAAAGATAAAAATAAATACAAAAGCTTTAATACAAATAGAAAATTCGTCTGACCTGAAAGCACAATAAAAGTAACCACTCCATCTCTGATTGCTTTACTCTCATAGTAAACAGTAGCTTTATAACTTCCTTTCTCACTAAGTTTCAGCATTATCAAGCCCTGTTCTTGCTCAAGAACAATGTAACGCAGATCTGGGTTGACAATATCATGACTGTCATTAACCTGATATAAGAAAATTAAAGTAGTATGTAATTAACAAATTGCTATTGCTAACTGTATAAAACAATTATACTAAATCAATTATAAACAATACAGGTTTCAATACTGGCAGTGACAAAGTATGACACTTTAAAATATATGATCAGATAATGAGAACCACAAAAATAATGTTGATGTATGGCATAATGGTCATACTTAAAACAGAACATTGAGCATTGATGAGGACTAACAAGTTCCCAGTTTGCTGTAAGTAATAAACTAGCTCTAATGCCACACAAATGTGATGGTTGCCATATAGCTTCATAATGACTAAATCACTGATTTATGTTTTTTAAAAAAATAAATCCCAGGCAATACTTGAAAATTTCTTATTCATGAGCAACATATTCTATAATTTTTATCCGTGGAGTTTTCAAAGCAAGTTTTTCCATGACAAAATTGCTTCAAAAGTGTAATAACAAGAAATTCAATAAGCCAATGGAGAGTTCAGTACACTTATCTGTCTGCTGACAGAAACAAGGCAATTGATACAAAGATGTTATATTACCTGTTTAACTACAATAGACAAATGGTTGAAACATTCACTGGACACCTCACAAGGATTATCATATTTATCCCTCAGCTCCAAAGGAATTATCCTATCTTCATTCTCCTTCATTACAACATATGTACTATTGATATTTAATGAAGAGTGCTCAGCACTGACAGGACCTAATAATAAAAAGATGGTTATTATTAGGGGGAATATGAATTTATATACGTCCAGAACAGGTAGCAATAAACTGTTACAGAATTGCTAGAGTGCCCAATACATGTAAACCAGAATAGCTCAATGACAGAGACAATTTTCATCTTAATGAAAGAGATAATTCAAAGGAAAAATTTTCCGCTTGTAGGTGTTCTTGAGGCAAGTGTCTGGCCATGTCCTCAATTTTTTTTTCAAGAAAAAACACAAACAATTACTGTCTAAGTAACAGATCAACACAAGAGTGGTCTTTGTGCTAAAACGTTTACCAAGTTTCTAAAGAAGAACCCAACTATTGGTCCTGAGCACTGCATCTTAAGGAAAAAACTGGGTAAAAATTGAGTCACTTTCACCCATTAGTCATGTGGTGGGCTTCACCCATTAGTATAAATATATACCTTAATAGACACTAAAATACTATAATGGTATATATGAATTATACATGGATCACTACTACAATAGATCAAGTAGATGAGAAGGGGGGATCAAGATAGAGCAAAAAGTGATAAAATGCAAAACAAACCTGGCAAAAATGTTTTGAAAAATGGACCTTTCTCAGTGAACCTTCCACCACATAATATGCTAATTGTATAATCACCAGCAATTTGAGGAGTGAAGTATACATCCACATTTTTTATATCAGGCTTCAATGTGCAATGGACAAGATCACCCTTAACAAGTATTTCAACTTTGATAGTTCCAAGATGTTCAATGTTGTAGAAACTGTACTTGTTTCTATAAAACTAAGTTCGGAAGAAAATGATTTAGACTAAGGTGTAAGAAAGCAAGTGCTACTGTCACAGTTTTCTGACCCAACAACTAAGGTGGTTGGTGATTTTATTGAAACTCTCAGAAACAACCTATATGCTCTGACAACTAGGGCCTCGTTTTTCAGAGGTAAATTTTGGAAGTAATGATTTTAATGATTGCATCACTACATATCTCTCCCCCTAGAGGTGAAATATGCTGAGTTGAGGCCAACACACGAGTTGTGACACTGACACCAACTGTGTTGAGTGCTGGGCTGTTGCTGTTGTTGAGAAACTGTGTCACTGAATTTTAAGTTCTGTGTGTTCTTTTCTGGGGCCAACAGTTAGTACAGTTTGGGTTTGTGTGTGAATTGAAAATAGCTTTAGTGAAACTCTAAGAAACAAACCATACCTTTAAGGCGTAGATCAAACCCACAATTTTCTGCAAAAGGCTGAGACAACTAATTTATCGAGATGTACTTTCTCAAAGGTGCATTTGAGATATCATGATTTTGATAATCATGTCACTGCTATAGAAATACAAATAAACACATAAAATAACACAATACAAAGATGGATGCACAATGCAGACGTAAAGTAGTTAGATAAAAAAAGCATTTCTTTTTGAGAAAGCTACAATCACCAAAGAAATTTATGATAGCAAACATGAATAAAAGACATGCGCTTAAGTTATCAGTACTCATGAGCAATACAACTGTCAAACATTAACCTTCGTCACATAAATAAGTTTCAGTCATACATCAATTCAAAAGAATATTAAAGCTTAAAGGTGTAACTGATTGGTTTTGTTCTATTACAAAGACACAACTATCTGGGACTTTAAATACTTTAATCCAAATAAGAGAAAATTTCTTGAAAATTTGTGAAATTGTGCTAAAAAAACCTTAAAAGCTTTTTTGCCTGATATTCTTGAGAGTATGAATCATCAGAAAGGAAAGTATATGTATATGACAACCTATTTATACGAAACATGTATCAAAACTAGCCAATAATAAACAAGAAAGAAAACAAAGAAAGAGAAAATGAAGAAACAAAACATCATTGGAAGACTCCAAGTGAAAAAACAAGTCGGCCTACAGAGTACTGGTTTTCTTGTTTTGATGTAGACAGACTCCAATACACTTAGATGAAAGGACGATCTAGCTGTGTCAATTGTCCAAAAATTCTCATCCTCATACATTTTTGGCGCATTTTCTAGTAAATATTGGCCTAATGCAGAATCGAATGTTTTGGCATCATTTTTGCTTTGCAAGCATGAGATGGCTGGTCTTTAGGAGGAACTGATGCTTTGTGTACAGTGGCTAGTGGCTGGAACATGTTGTTTGATCCTGTCATCCAATCTTTCAGAAGTGTGACCTACATACCGAGCTTTACACTGGCCTTTTTGTGCGGTAGGTACACAGTCCTTGTGAATGGATGGCAAGATCTTCCTACTCGTGAAAATCATTCTTCGAAAAAAATCAAAATGGATTGGTTCATTTTGCTAGAGCACAAAAATATTTTATCAAATTTGTGGAATTTTACTGCGATATTTGATTTTCTAGTGTTTGTAATTCGAGGATGATTTGTAACAATGTCTCCATCCACATGATCATGAAAGTACATAAGAGTATAGCCAGCTGAATGTTGATGTTTACATTTGCACTTAGTCTAGCTGTTAGATGCCAAAAAAGACAAAAGATGCCAACACTTACAATCCAGTTTAAGTGTTTGTTAAAGGAAACAATGTAGGACTATCTGTCATATCTGTAACAATTTGATTTAACTATTCTAGATGATCCCAATTTACATTAACACTGCATATAACATTTTTAGATCAGCACAAGGCAAGGCAGAGATATGTACATGTCTGCCATTTGCCCACAATGCAAGAGGAACCACAATGTAACTGGAAGCTGACTGATGCCAAGGCAGGTGAGGCCAAGCTGAGTACCTAGTGCAGTGATCCAAATTGGAAGTACTCATTGTCAATGAAAACAGACCGTCCTTTGGCTACTAGAAAGTTGAGGAGAAAACTGTGACCCATGGAGATGATCAGGTACCCAGGGTGTGTTTGGACATCAGCTGTGGTGATCCAGCTAACAAGTAAAAACAATATCCTGTGAAACCAAGACCTGAGTTATCTAGTGAACTGGCAACTCTTGAGTTGTTGTACAGCAAAGTGCTACCTGTTGTTGGATCAAACTTGCCTGACTTTGCCTTATTATCCAACAAGATGCGTTGAATAACAAAATGTCCCTTTGGATTTACCCACTAGCACATGAGCCAAAATATTCCTTACTCCTAATTAAAGCCAATAATTATGGTTAACATTCCAGATCATTACAAATATGAATTCTTGATTCACAACCAAAGTATTATAATGTAAATGTGACGATATTAAACATCTCAAAACGAAGTTACTTAAAAATATTCTTAAATTATTCCCTGTGATGTATGTACAAGATACATACCTTCATTGTAAAACATTTTTCTTCTCCTACTGAGGATGGATCCTTCCAATGCCAATCAATATGCACTTTTTTCACGTCATACTCCCTCATGAAATAGACTGACATATTCCTCAGCACTTGAGTTAAAAGTGTTAAAATGCCAGGACTTCCATTTTGCATTATCCCATGCCGTAATGACATAAATACATTTCTTAGAAGCATCGTAAACCACAAGGCTACCATAACCATAAACAAAGTCAGGAGTAAAACAACTTTGGCTGATAAAGAGAAAAGATTACAGTGTATAAAATAATATGACCTTAGCAAATCCAAAAAGCTAATACGATTTAACAGCATTCATAGTTCGTCTAATGCTTGTAAAAAGAAATAAAGCTTACAGCTAAAATGACTATCGATGATGTACCTATTTAGCTTTAACTTATCAGAATTACAATATAAACATGAGTATGCAGTATTCTGCAAATGTTAGGTCTAGTGTGGTTCAGAGTTACTTTAAATACCAAATTTGAAACATTATGTAACCATTTCAAACTAGGGGTGAGATTCTTGTAACCATATAAAAGAAAACATATAGAAATCAGAATTTATTGGAAAAGAGAATTAACAAAAAAATGCTTAAAGACAAAAAATGTGAGGTATTATAGCTCATGTATGAGGTACATGATACAACCATTGCCCAGTGATATCCACATTGTCATAACAAGTTATGAAAATCTTACTCTTTGTCAATTCAGTGGAAGCTACAGACTATTAAAGTTTATCATGTCACGAGTCCTAAGCTTGTCTGAGCTACATTTAAAAATTCATGCAAACATTTTCTTCAAATATTGTATGTCACCATCAGTGGTGGCTGGCAGCAAAAATTAACTTAATCATGTAATATTGCTGTTAATCTGTAACTGATGTTGGATAAGGTATATCCGAAACATGTCTTACAAACTTAAAACAATAGTCGTGTTTATAAAAAGACTGTTATTAGACTAATAACACTAATAATGCTGCAAGCCGCCACTGGTTATCATACTTCATACCTGTAAGCTTTAATAATCTGCCACAAACAAACAGCAATGTAACACACCAATGCTGTTTTGGAGAAACAGGAAGTGAATCTAAATCCATTTTGCTCTCCTTTAGCTTTTTCAGATAATACATTAATAGTTCTCTATCATTGTTCCTCATATACTCCGTGGCATAGGCCTTTTGAAGGAGTAGATCATGAAGGCTCAATATGCCCAACTCCTGTAACTGTGATGAATAACTGTCAAATCCTTTCTGTTGCAACCACTGGTTTAATATAAGCTGACGTCTTAGGGCCAAAACCTTATCAAGAAGTATTCTGTTCTTTTCATGATCAGTTTTTTGAAAATATATTTTTGTTAAAAGTTGCAGTCTTTCATTGCTGAGGTAGGCAATTTCACTCATCTTCCGAAAGCCTGAAAAAAACAAGAATTAAAAGAGAGGCAAGGTTTTTAGTTAACTATCAAGCTAGATACAACAGTGTATTTTGTGGCACACCACTTATAACATATGAAAAGGAAAATACATAACCCAAAGCAGCTACAGATTATAGCAAATTTAACAACCTTGATAGCCAACATTTAATAATTCTCAATGACATGAAAAGGTATAAGGTAATTGTACCAAATAATTGAAATAATATGGAATAGGGCATATAGGAGAGAAGGTGGTGTAAACAGTATTAGAAATTTGTTGAAAAAAGTCAAATCTCCAAAGCAACTGGAACTCAACTTGTAAATTCCACCACTGCATGATCCCAAGTCCAACAGAAGCCAGGATGCAAGTTAAGAGGACCATGTGGGACCCTTTCTAACAGAACCAAGTCCCAAAGATGGTAACAGATTATAAGCATCATTTGAATTGTTATAAGATACATTTCATGGGCTGGAGAGATGCAAATTATCATCGCAGCATTTGCAGACAGATTCTACCGATCACAAGACCAATAATCCAGAGGCCACATTCATCAATAAAACAATACTCTTTAATTTTCAAAACATATGTGAGCTATCCACTTCAAAACATATTTGGGAGAACCAAACTAAACTATGAAACAAAAACATCATAACTTCAAAAGGCAGGTACAGATAATCACATGCATGTTAATGAACTAATGAAACCTATTGCCACAGGCATTTAGAATTTCATTTTGTTCTTTCCGTATTTTACAACAGTTTTCCCCAGGGACAACGAAAAGGGGGTTAATTCGGGGCTTTCACCATATCTCACCATGTTTGGACTTTTCTGTGTAATGGGGCATTTAAGATCAGATGCCCTTCCTGACACCATGACTAGGAGGGTTTCAAACCAACCTTGGGATTGAAGTCAATGCCTTTAACCACTTCATCATTACTGTAAAAGGTCTAATTAATTCTCTAGGAGTCTTATTAAATTTTAAATCTCCTAAAGGGATGCTAAAAACAGTGGGTGCCTTAATAGGGTACGGGCTAAAATAGGGGCTGATTTCACTTTCTTAACAATAAGTCATTTAAAAGGCTTGTTAGCCATGTGCCAAGGGGGTTGTCGTCATTGGTTAGAAAATTTCTTATATGTAACCACATTTCACTCTCATATTTATTTAACAGAATATCAATACTAGAGCACAAACTTATTCTTCTCAGTACATAACTGGCTTTGTCGACAATAAGCATATCATTGGAAAGAATCAAATTATAGCTAGACAAGAAGCATACAACAGTAAAGAACAAGGAGTTGTTAGTCAAAGATATCAAAAATAATAGCATTATTTATGGCCAGTGCTGTTGAATCTTATTTTATATTCCTTCTGGTACACCAAATTAGAGTTTGGGGGCAATTGCACAACTTTATGTTTTGAGTGGGAGCTATTCGAGAGGGTTGCTTAAAGAAGAGGGTATTGCTTATAGGATACTTTGAATGTGTAAAACGTTTTAATAAATGTGTGTATATGTCTGCATATATAAGATCACAAAAGAATATTGCTGAAAAGACAAGGAAGGGTAGAACTTATAAAACAGGGAGTAGGCGTATATACAAGACTTCATCAAGAGTTTCTGCAAAGTTGATGCAATACAAACGAATATATGGAGTTACATGTGCAAAAAATCCAGTCCATATCTGCATGCATTAAAAATCTGCTACTGCTCCCATTCTGTACTAACCCACGAGCTACGCAAGGATTTATCTATTGATGAATCAATTCACTTAATCAATCAAACACAGGCAAAACTTAAATACATTTAAACGTAAAGTTCAGCAGCGGTCAAATACGAATCAAATGGAAGATTCCAGGTTTGTTACCGCTAAGACAAGCGTCTTACCATCAGAATCAAACATGGAGGCATAGTCCGCTAGGTCATTCGCCGTCAACCAGGCCACAGTTGCTTCATATTCCTTCATTTCTTTCTTATATTCATATAAATCGTAAAAGTACGAAAATAACATAGTTGCCAGTGATGATAAGACCACTACTGTTAACACCATAAGATTCGACATTGTCAAAAGCGCTAATTTAATAAAGGCGCCGTTTCTCATCCAGTACTTGATCTGAACCAGAAGCGAAGTCTGAGGTCAAGCTAAATCACATCCTTGATGTTCCAGACTGCAGCTCTCTCAATTGACGAGGCCTTACTTTGTAATGTTGTATCAGGCTGTCATAAGCTAAAGGAATTTGGAGTTTGCTTAACCAAAATAGTGCTGCCTCCCCCTTTCCTAAATCATCTGGTGATAAAGTTTCCTTACATTGTTAGACAAACATGTCAACAGTGGGGAATTTTTCTTAGAAGTGTTCAAAATCTACGCCTCGCTTTCACGTTATCGCGTCGTGTTCTCGTTTGTATTTATCCCTTTACGGCCCGGGGCACTTAAATGCCCCAAAAAATCGTGGTCAGGGAACTGTTATAAATTTATTTATTTATTTATTTATGTCTGTGATCGTGGTATCTTTGTCCTTTATCGTTTTGCACGCGTACTCATGTAAAGTATGTTCCTACTATATCTGCCACATCAAGCTACGTTCTTCATTATCAATTCCAATATCCAAGACAGTCAGGAGCAAGATCGGATACCAATCTTAAATTTGCAGTGGACACCGCCCTAACAATAATATAAACAAATCTCCACAGGTATTTTCATAAACCTCCTTGCTACGAGATTACGTAGGTTGAGGAATATATACACAAGTACTGAGCAAGTTCATACAAACCTTTTAAGTCCTTCAAATTAGCAAAGCTCTTACTAATGCCCCGAAGTAAGGAATATCAATCGGCCCATACTAAGTAATCGTTAAAGGTTTCCCAAGATTCAAAGCTTGAAACGGTATTATGGACCCCCTTAAGGCCCACCGCTCTTGCCTTTTAGCATCTCTGAACACGTCCTCGACAGTAATGCCAATGTTTTTACAGTAATTATTCATACACTTGTGATAAATGTAAGAGTTATGCGTCAACAAATTATTTCGAAACCCAATATCTCTTACTAAATATTGCATGTTGAAGGCATTACTGTTAAGTGCAACATAACGGCTAGAGGAGGAGTTATGCTATTAGACTTGAGTATGTAAGAGAGAAGCTATACTTAAAATTAAAGTAACAATGATAAAAAATCACATCCATTAGAGCATCTGTCTGGAGAGCCGAGTTCGTGATTTACCTGTCTTGTTTATCACAAGACTAGAGTAAAAGCTCATGGATCGAAAATTCAAGTATGGATCGTTTTACTTCTCATAAAAGTAGTGAAGTTGAAAATTTTCTCTTGTATCATATACTCTCCACAAAGTTCCTCTGAATTTTGTCTAAACTCTCGTTAACTAATTACAATGCTAAAGAATTACTCTTATTGCTCTTTCTCTAGCTGCTTTCATTCCACCATCTGTCCATTCCTTGATGTTGTCCATCCAAGCAGATCTTCTACGACCTTGTCTTGCTATACCGTCCACTTCACCCTCTATTGATGCCAGCACTAGGCATTCTGGTCTTCTTTTCCAGTGGTAGTATTTCCTCAATTTTCTTTTCTTAATTTCATGCAGTAGGTACTCTGCTTCTGGAACTTTTACCGTTCGGCGAACCCATTCATTTGATTTTCTTTCTGTCCAACCGATCTTGAGCAGTCTGCGCCATGACCAAAGTTCGAATGCTGAGATGGTCTTCTTGTCACCAGAAGATGGTCTTTTTGTGACCAGCTTTCAGATCCATTCCAGATACTTGAAACTGGATACCTGGTTGATTGCTTGCCATTCAGGATGAGCGGCTGAATATCAGTCTTGGACAAGACATGTGTCTTAGCCGACTTGATCCATAGACCAAACATTTTGCTGCATCTTTCTAGCTCTGTAGCTTGAGCTAGTAGTTCTTGCCGTGACTTGACTATGAGCGTGGTGTCATCTGCATAGCGGAAATTCCACACAGCACGGCCTCTTATAACACACCCAGCACGATCGCTCAGATTTGACTCCACCATACGAATTAAAGCGTCTCCACAGGTGTTGAAGAACATAGGGGACAGTGTGCATCCCTGTCGGACTCCCTTCTCAAACCAGAATAGGTTGGTGTGATGGGCATTAACTCTAACAACTCCTGTGGCCTTAGAGCACAGCTTCCTCATTAACCATACCAAGTGCTTTGGTGCTCCGAATTGTACAAGTGTCTGCCATAGGGATCCTGACATTGCACCTTTTGAATAGTGAATTGTAGGCATATATGAAAGATCTTCGCCTTGAAAATTTGCGACATTGCGCTAAAATCATACTTAAAAGCTTTTTTCGTGTGACACTCTTCAGAGTATGAATCGTCAAATAGGAAAGTATAAATATATGGCAAGTTTTTTTATATGAAACATGTATCGAAACTAGCCAATTAGAAACAAAATAGGATAAAGAAAGAAAGAGAAAATGAAGGAACAAAGCAACGTTGGAAGAGTCCAAGTGAAAAAACCCAACTCTTTCTGCCTACAGAGTATATGACTTTGTATCTGTTCTAAATCTAAATTAAATTCGGTCAATCCCAGAATTGTTTTCACGGCTAGGAAGATCTTGCCATCCATTCACAAGGATTAGGTACCTACTACACAAAAAAGCTTAGTAGTATATGAATTTACGTGCCGATGTGAAGCTCGGTAAGTAGGTCGCACTTCTCAAAGATCGGGTGACAGGATCAAACAACATGTTCCAGTCACTGTACGCCGTGCATCAATTCCTTCTAGAGAACAGCCATCTAGCACTTGCAAAGCAAAAATGACTGCCAAAACATGCGATTCTGTCATAGGCCAGCATTTGCTAGAAAATTCAGAATGCACCATAATGTAAAAGGATGAGAATTTTCGGACAATTGGCGCAGGTAGATCGTCCTTTCATCTAAGTGAATTGGTGTCTGTTTACATTACAACAAAAAAACAGTACTCTGTAGGCAGAAAAAGTTCATGTTTTCAGTTGGACTCTTCCAATAATGCTTTGTTCCTTCATTTTCTCTTTCTTTCTTTATCATTTTTTATGATTGGTAGTTTTGATTCATGTTTAATATAAAAAGGTTGCCTTTTAGCTATACTTTCCTCTCTGACGATTCATACTCTGAAGAGTGTCAGACGAAAAAAAGCTTTTAGCGCAATGTCGCAAATTTTCAAGGCGAAGATCTTTCATATATGCCTACAATTCACTATTCAATAGGTGCAATGTCAGAAGGTAAAACGACACAGCGGGTCGAAATCAACCGCGCCAAACGTTCATTCGTTGATTCACTCATTCATTTATTCATTCAGACTACATCTAGTAGAATATTCTAACTATTAGTGGCATAGAAACTACTAGGCTCTCTAGACTCTCTAACAATCCTCTTATACAAGACCTGTCAACCATCACCAACGAATTTAACCGTTTTTCTCAAAAGCATCGCAAAGCATGATCGAAGAGAATAACTCAACAGCCAGGCTCCGGCTATCGGATACCAACCCAATCTCTGACACACCAGGTTTTTTCAATCTAAAATCTGTCTCATGCGAAGAGGTCGACCGACTTGTCAAACAGCTACCAATGGATAAATCTCTTGGTCCAGATAAAGTAACAGCTAGTGTACTTATTTTGTTGCACAACATTCGAACATTGTTGAACAATTTTCGAACGTTGAAATGGGTTAAATGGAAGCTACATCGATCACTGGACTTGTTTCTTGCAGCTAAGAGAATGTAATGGCGTCCACTACCGTGAAGAAAGAAAGTAAAAAGTAAAGTAAAATAAAATAAAAGCTAAGTTCTTCCTTTGAATGTAAACTTATCATCGAAAATATCGAGAATTAAAAGTACAGCCACAACGTCTTCTCCGCTCGAGTAACATCTTGAAAGAACGCGACTGTGCTTCAAATCCATGTTTTGATAAATGTTGCGCGAACATGTCAAATGAGCCCAACAAGTTGGGTGGAATGTTGCATTCAACGTTGCATTCAAAGTTGCGTTCGTTTGACCAGCGTTTTAGTACTGCAGGCAAATAACTCATTCGATTCACCAGTTATCCTAGAAGCCAATTTGGAACTACCGTATTTGTTGTATTCTATATTGCCGCTTACTCAAAGAACAGAACATAAATGAAGAGTGTGCAGACTGTAATTAGTGCACAAGCGCAGTTTAAAGCAAACTCGTAACCTCTCTTTTCACCACAGAGCATAGTTTCACATACTTATTCAGAGTATTATAATATTCAGTACGAGATAACGAAAGCCACACAAAAGGAGCTAACTCTTGTTCTTTAAACATTTCTCTATTACAAATTAAGGTTTTCAAACGAGTTTCACAAGCAAAGTGTTTTTTCGTGGCATCAAAATTCTTAGACCCGTACGACTACAATCGTTTCTGAGTTTATACCGGTCTAACCATCATGCTTGATAACAAAGAAGAGTTAATCAATTGAAACAAACTCGCAGTTGCTTGTGGATGATTTTTTAGCGTTGGGTATCTATCACTAACATGTACTGTATCACTGACATATACCGACCACGTCTTACAAGAATTGACAGGGGAAATTAAAAATTTTCCATGAAGCAAGGGCTTAATTAATTTACATTTGCTGACAGGGAGTGCTTCGACATCTCTCCGACTGAAACTTATTCTAGAACTGTAGCCTCAAGCGCAAAGACATAACTCAAAATAGTTGCGCATTATTTTCAGACAAATAACGGTCCAATGCAACCCTTGATCCCTACAGCTGAAGCATTAAAAGTAGCCGATAGCTAAAACAAAGTTTAAAATAACCCATCTCATCAGCAACAGAGAAAAAACAGAAATCTTCGTTTTCGACAGCTTGTGTAAAAGTTAGATTTACTATATTTCATTTGGCGTGATATTGTGAACTTTCTGGTTCCCATTCCAACTTCTGTCTTGGTTTATTAGTGTTTAACTCCTTTCGATATTCTAAAGCTGAGAAAGGAATTACTACAATTTACAAACGAGCATCCTTTACAATCTGGGCCAGACATGAGCATAAATTATAGCTTTCAGACTCTACCACCGCTAAGGTAGAAACTCTTTTTAATTCGTCGAGTGGAAACACGATCCTCGATGTCTTGTGGAGTCCGATGGCACTGCCAGGCGATTCTTGTTATTAAGATTTATTTGAGAACCTTTTGTTTCTTCTGGTAGCATGTTGCACACAAGGTATTAGGTCCGTGGTGCTGAAATGGAAAAAGTCTCAAAATTTAGATACTAAATAAAGGAACTAAAAGCCCAGATTAACAAAAAGTTTTTCTTTTGCATAAAAAACATCACAAAAAATAGAACCGATGTGGTGTACTGGATACCAAACTTCCTTTAACATACAAAAAAGGGAAGCCGATTTTCTCGTCAATTCTGACTGAGGCATCAGAATCAATTGCATTTAATAATGTGTTTTTCATCAGAGAACAAACAACGAAAAAATTCCGAGTTGAAAATTAGTAAAGTGAAGTAAACTCTACCAAAGCAATAAATTAGTCACCACACAATGAAACAATAGTAACTCGGAATATAACACAATAAATCAAACTATTGGCTATCGACTGCTCAGCACTCAATATATTTAGTTACCTCCGAAAGCATCCGGCATTCGCTCAATAGTGTATCTGCAACAAACAATGCAAAAGAGAGACATCTGAGCAATACCTATGACCTCATCAAGGATGTTAGTACAGTAAATACAAGACTAACCTTAATGAAATGAAAAAAGACAATCAGTTTTCTGATGTGTGCCTCAACCTGGGATCTACGGTACTGGCAATATTTTTCATGTCATCATCATGACACACTTACTGAGTGGAATACTAAGCACAATTCGTGTGCTAAAATGTTTTCAATGCAAATCTAGCACTTTAAGAAATCACATTAACGTTGTGTCTTCAGGTTACAATTTGAGTTTATTACAAGATTAGGTTAAATCCCTTTAGTGAAGGTACACTCAAAACATACGAGAAGTATACAGAAATCATGAAGTAAGCTGATTTATACATGCACGGCTGTTTTAGAGTTCTTACTAAGGTATACGTTTGGTATCGCCAGTTACCTCTGCTGCATTTGTTGCATCTGTTTATAACCACTTACATATCGTTCTACGCCTATTTCTCCACGAACGAAAGTAGATGACTATTAGGATTCTACTATTTTAACTAAGCAGGATTACTGGTGTCGAATACTATCCCGCAAAAGAGACGGGGGTAACAAATTCTATACACTCGTAAAAAAAGAAATATAAAGTAACAATAAACACCGTTGATATTCGAGTGAAGTACGGCGATTGTTTGGTTATTAGGCAATAAAGGAACTCACCTTCGCTTCGACAAATACATAATTGGGACGCCGGGAATTTTTCGAATGCGTCTTTTCAAATCTCGATCGCAGGTTGCGACTATATAACACTTGTGCTGTAAGAAAATACCCAACAATACCAAATAAGTCATGTTGTACAACAAAATAAAGCTTCAAGAAACATTAAACATTAACACGTGTAGATCATAACTGATCTAATGAACTTAGTACTTAGTTTGCTACTCGAACAAACAGCTTGCGTGATAATGTTATACCTGCGTTACACGCTGTACAATGCAATCATCGGCATATGTCCCTTTATGCATACAAGGTAATCTTTCAAATCGTGGATCTTTCGCAATTCTAAAGAAGAAGAAGACATGGGTGATTACGAGATAGTACTCCTGCTTACAGTAAGACATGAGACATATCTCTGGCCTGTAGACTAATAGGTTATGAATCGAATCCCAAAACTACAGTGAATTGCTGAATTTTTTACGTTTATTCTACTATATAAGGGATGAAATAATTCACACTACAGTAGCTAAGACTAAAGATTTCTAAAAAGGTCTTTTAAAGAATAAATGAGTACCGTTACGACGTAAGTGCAGGCCATGGTCTTAACAGAGACATTGTTCAATCGCGATCACATGACATCTTACCTCAGGGCTACCCTGTACTTGATCCCTAGCTTCTCCAACTCACCCATGACACAGTCCGTTATATACGGAGTGCCTAATAAAAAAGGAATAATTAACTCAGAGGTACAGAGCCTAACAAATGATCTCTATAATATTGCACTGTTGACCCAAAAAAGTAACTAAGATCCACAAGACCATGTTTTGATACAATATTTTAAAATCTATAAAAACACTTTCACTTCAACTACGACTACCTTAAAAACCATGATAGGTATGACAATTTCCTAAGGTGCTTTCCAACAAGTTTTGTAAACAGGAATAGGACATAATCAAGCAACACATTAATAAATGACTCTTCGCCTTGCCAAGAAAATACTACTTTTCCATTGACAATTTCACACATATTTATAAAAGACTACGCATTCTTTCTACTAGTTTAATAGTTGTGTTGCTATGTTATTACAGTACTGATAAAAATACGGTTAGCCTTCAGATCAGGTTGTGCCTTTGTTACAAACCTATAGAATACACACTGAAAGCATGGAGGCAATGCATCAATACAAGTTCAGCAAAGTGAACAAACAAAACTAACGTTATGGCTTTTCTATCACCACTACAATGACAAACTATTATTGCCATCATTACTACTGTTACTACTGGTACCACAAACATTTGTGGCAAGAAGCTACCATTTTCCCTGCAGATTGGACAAAACGCATGGTTCAAGGTGCATGTAACTAGGAAACTGAACGGGCACCTTACTGAACTGACAAAATCCTACATACAGTAGCCTGGGAAAATTGCATAAAACTCAGCAATATAAACAAAAACTCGTTTCAACTTACATTTTGCATACAAGCAATCCATCATTGATTGAAAGAGATCAAGTTTATTTTGTATGGAAAAATTGATAAAATTTGTATCCACTATGACATGATATGGTGGTCCTAGCTGTGAGTTGTACTGAAAAAATAATGCTGATGAGACCTGATCCCTACAAATGTAATTCAAATATAGAATGAAACTATGGCACAATAATAGTTTGCTAATCCTCATTCTACTTATCAGGAAATGACTTTACTGACTTAATCAACAGCAGTCCAGCCTGACAGTCAATGTTTTAGATCTGATTTGTAACAACTTAATAGGCGCATATGTGCAACTACCACAATTTATATTCATTCCTTAAAACAGCTTTAACCAAACTTAATTTCAATGAAACACAAATTAACCTGCTTTTACCCACACACAGTTTCTGAGCAAAGGTATTATCCAATTATTCAGCAAGTATATACCAATTGCAAACCACAAAAAACTAATACACCCTGCAGCAGTAGACATGGGAAGTGTAGAAAATTAATACACCCTGCAGCAGTAGACATGGCAATTGTAGAAAATTAATACACCCTGCAGCAGAAGAAATGGCAGTCGTAGAAAATTAATACACCCTGCAGCAGTAGACATGGCAATTGTAGAAAATTAATACACCCTGCAGCAGTAGACATGG
>JANTCA010047068.1:4454-18603 GCA_024741275.1 Chironex yamaguchii
TTGCATCTTCTACAACACGAGGTACCTTTGTTAACAGGCTCACTTTCACTTCAAGTATACTGATCTTAGCTCGAATCAACATATCCTTCAGATTTTTGCATCTTCTACAACACGAGGTACCTTTGTTAACAGGCTCACTTTCACTTCAAGTATACTGATCTTAGCTCGAATCCTTCAGATTTTTGCATCTTCTAAACCAAACTACAGGAGGCTCCGGAAATACCTCCTTGTGCTTCTTTGAAGAGGTTAGGATATTATAGTGTTTTTTTGACGATTTTACCCAAACCATGAAGTGCTTGATAGTATGTAGCGACAAATGGGGCCCTCTCGTTCGTCTCACATCTGTTCTTCCTTTTACAATCATTATGAAGTGGATCATTTAGGTCTAAACCACGTACCCTATTTATCTCTTCTTCAATTCAATACTTTTTCATACCCTCTATCCTTAAGCTATCCTGCTAGTTTATCAACTTGTACCCTTAACGACACGAAATAAGCAGACATGGAAAAGGTGAGGCAACACTCAATAGGAAAAACTCACTCAACTAAATTGATCTTCAAGTGGGATATACATTTATGGCTATTTACAAGAAGGGTGTTATGTATATAGTGTTAGGTGGGAAACCACATTGTCCAAACTACGTGGTCGGAACTACATGGTCGGGGTTGTATAGACCTTTTCAGTGATACGTCACACTGCCCGTTGTCAATGGCAATGATCCAATGAAGGGGCAAACAATGAGGTCCGTCAACCTCGTTTCCTATGAAGCATGGTCTTAATTTGGTATTATTTTAGTGTTTTCAAGGTCTTGTACGTCGTAGAATGCCATCTAAATGCATTGATAAGTGGGCAGAAGCACAGGGAAGATATTTAGAGAAACTTGATGGTCCTTCCTTTTTATGAAATTACTGTCTTCTGAAGTATACTTGCCATCTCTAGCAGTAAGGTTGGTGTGTGTTCACAGCACAAAAACCTAACCTCGACAGAGTTAAGTCTTTGATGTAAAGTTACTAACATCCTGCTCTAGGCACCTGATCTTGACCGTAAGGTATTCTTTTTCTTGCTTCAAGTAGTCAATCTTCATGACTGTCCACTTCAGCTTCAAGTTCAGTGGTACTGTAGACTACAGAAGTAAAGAATTTTCATTAGGGGAAGCATCTTATGTATAAATAGCAGTCTGTAAGTGTAGGAATCACGTATTGTTGAATAGATTTGCTTTGCTGTGTGATTTTTTTAGGCTATCTATCTTCTTACAGTTGTTAGTGACCTTATCGTATTTTCTTTTGACACTGTATCCAAAACCATACCAAAAGTCGAAGGCAAATGGACTGTATAAAGAAGCTTTCCCCATCAATCCATGATTGCTGTATTCATGACAATAAAGCTTTTTGACATTTTCAAAGCAAAATAACTTAAAAACTAACCAGAAACTAACCTTCCCTCGCACAACAACTTAAAGTTTGTTTGCCTCTTCGACTTGTTGCTATGCGTGGTTGTTAAGGAGATTTGAAAAGGTATATTGTTCCATAGTGTCTGTTCAGACGTCTATGTCGGACATAACATCCTCCTCCTTAAAATAACGATTGTGCTAAACGTAAAAGTCTAATGCAAAAAAATCTTAACTACAGGTAGTAATCTTTTTGCCAATTGGGGGGCCCTTGGTCCTATTGGGGAGATCTGCTTCCTGGGTGATGCTTCTGTTAAGTTCACTCATAAGTGCATGAGTTACATCATTGTATGTGGTTGTCACCTTGGTACATTCGTCTTCATCTTCACAACTTGTTTCTGCTAACAGTGGGGATGCCCACATCGCTCATCCTCTAACTCATTAACATAAGTGCCAATTTTCCAGATGATCTTGGATGCTTTATTGTACTTTGAATCCAATTTGCTGCACGATCCTTTCAGTAACCTCGTTTTCACATAATCACCAATGGAGAACCCACGAAATTTCGAATTTTTGATCTTGTATTGCATCCTGAAGATTTGTCGGTCAATACAGTCACTTGTTGCCTGCAAAAAGGTCATGCTGTTGTCCAGAGCAGATACGGACGTAAGGGTCATCCTCATTTTTCTACCGTACATTAGTTCCAAGGGACTCTTCCTGGTACCACTATGTGGGTAGAGTGGTACACCATTTGGAACTGGAAAAGAAGATCACGCCATTTTCCTGAGTCTCTTCAAGGGATGGACAACGACAGATGTTTCTTTATTTCTTGATTCATCCGCTCACAAATGCCATTGTCTTTGGGTAATACAGCAATGAATTTGTCTGTTGAATGGAAAACCTGGCAAGGAAGTTACGAAACTCGGTTGAAGTGAACTGGCTACCATTGTCGTTAGTCAGTGCATGGCAAAGGCCAAATTGGGCAGAACAGGAGAGCAAAAACTGGATTACAGTGGTACTGGGTAAAACTTCAACAAACTTAGTAGAACAATCTATAAGTACAATTAGGTAGCAAAAGTTGGGTGGGGCATTCATATAGGAGCCCTGAATGTTGACACTCAAATGGGTCCATGGTGTGTCTGGGTAGCAAACAACCTTGTAGCTTGGGGAGCCATGCCAACGTGTCAGGTGAGTAACCCCTTATCTGACTGACTACAAACTAAACAGGACTTAACAAATGTGGCACAGGAACCATTAGCAACAGGCCACCAAGCATTTTTCTGCAATCGACACAATACTCACATGACCCTCATTTGCTAGCTGCAATACTTGCTCCTGGCAACAGGCAGGAATGACTGCATGGTCATTCTGCTGAACAATACCACCCACACAAGACAGCTCATCTCGAATACCCCAGTATGCACTCAGGGGTTGTGGTTAGTGATGCACAGGCCAACCATACTGTATGTGCTGTGCAACCATCGGCAGGATGTCATCTTCATGAGCAACAGAGATAAGTTCCCCACGTGGCAACAGATCTTTCAGAAATAGCAGCAATGATATCTTCATCATCTTCAGATGGGGAGAGAGTTTCACGTGCTGCTGTGAGGCAGGATAGTAAATCAAGGAGACGGTTGTCCTGACCAGAGATATATTCGACAGTAAAATCATAACAGCCTCAACAGCCATCTGGACATATGGGAACTGATTCTATGGAACCCTTTGGAATTTGAAAAAGCCTCAAGAGCTCAGTGGTTACAACGCAAAGTAAATTGCTATGCCAACAAGTAGAAATGTCACTTTTGAACAGCAAAAACGATTGCTAGTGCATCTTACTCCTGAACTCTGTAACTCATGTCATGGGCTGACAATCTACAACTTGCACATTTGAGTAAATGGATTTCGCCATGCACTAGCTGGGACAGAGTACAACCAACTGATGAAAAGGAAGCATCTGTTGAGACTATAGTGCGGGCCTTAGAAGGATCAGATTCAAAGTAATGGAGACGAAAGGCATTAACAAGCCTTGACTTAAGAACATTGAATGCTTCGTGGCACACTTGAGACCACACAGACGGCGACTCCTTCTTTAATAAGGCATATAGGGGTGCAGCCTTCCCAGCAAAATTATCGATATGTCAACTGTAAAACTGACATGAGCCAAGAAAGGATTCGACCCCAGTTACATCTGTAGGGGGGACCAAACCTGCGATAGCTTGAACATGACTAGGCTCTGGGGTGACTCCCTTAGAGCTCAGTGTTTTTCCCAACCAGATGAATTCCAGGACTGCAAAACGAGACTTTTTGGGATTTAATAAGAAGCCTGCCTTGAAAAAAATGTCAAGAACTTGCTTAATACGGGAAGCATGGGCCTCTTGGGTGTCAGTCGTCCAAGTAGACAGCAACAAAGGAAAGATGACCTAACAGTCGATCCATAAGATCCTGAAATGAGGCTTGGCTAGACTGCAACCCATACATCATGCGGCTTGACTGACAGAAGCCTTAATGGGTGGCAAAAGCAGTATTTGGGCGTGACTTAAGTAGAAGTTTAAGTTGTATAAGACTGTCACGCATGTCTAGGCATGTAAACCATGTGGCAGTTGTGATCTTTACAAGCAATGCCTGCAGCTCAGAAAGTGGGTGTTGAGAGGGAATAATAGCCTTGTTGATGATATGGCTATGAACACATAGACTTCCAACGTGTGACAATAACAGGGGATACCCAAGAGCTGCTATTAATTTTTTTAATTAGCCCTAAAGAAACAAGACGATCAAGTTCTGCATCAACCTCAGAGACGATAGCCAAAGGCAATCTTCTTGCACTTTGTATGACAGGTGTGGCTTTAGGGTCAATTTTAATTTCGTGGTGAAAGCCTTGCACACAACCCAAACCATTGAAAAGTGCCTTGTATACACGTGGAACTGATTGGAAAAAGTCTTGATCATTAGAAGAAACATTTAAGACCTTGTCCCCACAAAATAGAAGAATCCCAAGCTTTTTGCATAAATCACGTCCCACCAATGAGTAACCCTCTTTCACAAAAGAAAAAGAATGAGAAACGAAACAGTTATCGAGCTCAATTTGAAAGTCTACAACACCTAAAATTGAAATTTTTCCGCCATTAAACCCAACAAAATTCGACGTTAATTTGGGGGTGACAAGAAGAGCCCATATTTCCTGCATCATGATGAAGTAATAAAGCTTACTGGGCTCCATGTGTCCACTAGTACAGACGCACAAATTATGTTAACTTTTACATCCAAACTTGGGCAAGAGAAAGATTGGTAGCTGTAACAGAAATGACTGGTTCCATATCAGTTCCAACACATAAAATACTAGTCTTGGGGGCTTTCTCTTTCGTTTTATACTCGTTCCTAATATCAACAGTGGAAGGACTGAGGCAAACGCATGCTTGCTATTTTCACACAGTTACTGTATTTTTCCCCTTTAGCTTTACAGCTGGGGTTCCCGCCAAATGGCTCTGGCTCCCACAGCTAAAACAAGATTTAGAACACTCACTATCTACAGACGAATTATTCAAGGTTTTACCTACCCTGTTTGGATTGTAGCTGTTCCTTAACTCCGCTGCAAATACTTTGTCTCTGTTTGATGACGACTGTGAGATCCTGTCTGCCAGGCTCAGTGTATCCATGAAATTCCATGGGGAACGGATGATGATTTCTCTGTGAAGGTCGGACGGGCAGTTTTGGAGAAATATTGCTTTTGCTACATGTTCTGGGAAAATGTCCTTCTCCTTGAAAAATTCCGATATCTTTTCTAGTAGGGTGTTCCCAATACATTGCAAATCTCCACTTTGAATATCTTCTCATGAGGCACTGGCCACAAGGTCATCCTGGTCCGCTCCCAACAATGTTTCCAAAACATACATCAGTACGTCAGGTTCAAGGAAGCTTAAGAGCACATTTGCTCTCTGGGCTTCATCTGTTACTTTTGTTGCTTGCAGGAAGATCTTAAACTGGTGCAAGTACGATGTACGTACTCAACAGTGCTCTTTTACCACCAATAAACTGACCAAAGAAAGATCAGACAAGGAACTCGCCATTACTACAGCTCTAAGAAGACACAGGGAGACGAACCATCTAACACAGATATGCAGGCTGAGTGGTCTTGTTTATATGACCGGACTTTCAATCGAGTGAAAGCTGAACATAGTGAGAAGTTTGACAAGATCATGAATGCCAGGAAACGACATGAAGCCACCCAAAGTCACGCAAAAATACAATCCAAGTGGGTTGTCAATAAATCCAGTCACGAGCTGTCATCCAATGAGCATAATGTGTTGAAAGAGGCCTCAATTTTGCTGTCACCTCGAAAAACATCCCAGTCAAGGAAACTGTCACGAGCACTGAACAGGCTTGTATCAACATCAAAGACCACAGCAAAGCCCAGAGTCTGAGAAATGAGGTTGTGAAAGAACCATCAGTGGAAAGTCTGACCTATTAAGCAGCTCGTGTGTTAGCCGAAATTCTATCTCCGTTAACAGGCAAATCTATACATCACGTCAAGAACAGTAGTGATTTTGTCAACAAAATCAAATACCTAAAAGTCACCCCAGGTCTGAAGCTCATCTCGTACGTCGTTGCCGCACTGTTCACTAGCATAGCTGTCCCTGATGCTATCGCCACAGTTTGCCTGTTATTCAACTGATTGTGACGGATCCCTCGCCACATTGGTCTACTGCAAACCTACCCACACCGACTAATATTTGAGCTTCCAGTCTAATCACCACCTACAACATAAACGCTTCATAGTCCGTTTCCTCATGGAGCGCGCCCGCAGCATCTCATCCAGTATTTCACAACTCGTTGATGAAGAACATCATATCAGAGAGATCCTCAATGCCAATGAATATCGTGATTTTATGCTGAAAGTACCCGCTTTCAAGAGACAACCCACTACTTCCCGTCGGACCAACGAACGTGTGGTTTCGGTTTCTGTTCCATATGTTTGGGGGTATCGGAAAACCTTGAGACTATCTTTAAAAAGCACGGGGTTTGTGTAACACATAAACCCTTTAGCACCCTCAGAGACCCTCTGGTACACCCCAAGGACACCACCCCGTTAGTCACGAAATGTGAGGTTGTATATTGTATTGACTGTGAGGACTATGACCAGTTCTACATTGGTGAAACCTCAGCTGCCATCGTCAGGTCCCACGGAATCTGACGACATCCGACAACATCCGAGAAGAGAACCAGTCAATAAATTAAGGCCTTGAGAGAAGGTCGAAACTGTTCGACCAGTAAGTTACTTGCTTCTAAGTTATAGTCATTTTTATTTAACTAGAAAGAAATGTGTTTTGTAATAACTAATTCCCTTACATTAAGTCCATAAGGTGAGAAAGTAAATAATCTATACTGCCTAAACGTTTCTCTACCTCTATCCCCACTGCCTGTTATCCTGTCTATAAAATATCACTAGAAAGCCACTATGTCCTTTCTCTCTAAAATAAGCAAACATGTCTACCTAGTTGACTATGATACCTTCGTCAATCTTTCTACTAGCTGCCTTTTAATTATTGATTTTGAGCCTAATAGCTGTTGTAGTGCTTCCTACTTATCCGGTGGCATTTGTTTTGTTTTGTTTTGATGCGGGTTTGAACTCGTAACCTCTGACTTGCGAGATCATCGTCTTACTCACTATGCTCGCTGCTCTTTATGTGATTTAGACCTTCTAAAAACTACTTATTGTCGTGGGATGTTGTCTGTTGCTAAACTTACTCAACTATCTAAGATGGTCCGGAGTTCCCTAACTATTTTTAAACTGTACTAAGTGCTGGACGAAATGCTAAGATAAGCGGGATACTATTACCTTCCTGTCTTGTAATCCTTCCTACCTGTATCACCTAAGAGACTCTTTCTGACTAAGCTCCCTCCATTATTTACCTCCCCTCTCAAAGAACTTTCTTCACACACTCGATCAATAAACCAGCTAAAATGTTTCTCTGCTCTTTCCCAAAACTTTCATTATATGAAAACATTGCGCGGATTCTAAGGGTATAGCTATATGGAATTGCCTTTTTCATGTGCCATTGATGTCTTGATGTTTTATGTAGATATTGATAGGTGTCAGTTTCCAGTTTTTTGCATGTTTTTGTGACCTGAACAACAAAAAAATGACTGTGGAATGTGCATAATGGCTCATGAACCTGTTGGTATCATGTTTGCGATTTGCACTGGCGAATGATTAAGACTAACTATACTAGCTGACCAAATAAAATATATGTCATCTTTATATCCTAACCAAACCAATGGCTCCTCTGTACTTTGCTCTATAATTTGCCATCAGGGCACAAAGATTTGGTTAATGATTTTCAAAGTCCCTGGTATTACAAGACGAAACTCAGCAGTAGGAAAATGGAATTTCTTTCATTTTTTCTTGGATTTAAGCCTTCATCAGTCTCAGATATATGTTGTATCTCAACATGATAGTTACCTGTTCGAGCTCGGTCGGCTCCCTTTTGGTGGATCTATTGTGGCAATGCTCCATTCTTGTCAAATGAATATCAAAGCACTTGTGTCTGTTGAGATTAAATCAAGATTGCCTAAGGACTACAATATGCAGCCTCTGATGTACTTTTCAATCCGTCATGAGATGGCTATTTTAACGTATTACCAGATATTTGTTTTAGGCTTTGTTGTGTTTCAAATCAAATTTAACAAGATACTATTGCGGTTGTCCTGTCCTTGTTAACTAAAATTTAGCAATGCTTACATGGAGGTACTTGCTTTTTGTGATGATGGCTTTAGTTTACCCGCACTCAAATCGTTAATCAAATAGCTGGAGCTTAACAAGTTGGTAGCAGAAGCTTGCCGACATGGTAACTTACAAGGACAAGCTGCCTTGGAAATCTGAAATTTGGCTTGCCCTAAAGGCTTACTCTTGGACACTTCTTCTTCCTCGATCTGGCGATATATTGGAAAAATTGACAAAGTTATTAGAGTGCTTTCTTATCATTAGTTGAGATTCCTGTCTAGTGTCAAACATGTAGTTGACTATAAATAACAACTTTGTGGCACTATACACTTATGTTTTGTCTCTCAGATGAGTAAAAAATGTATAAGGAAATTTAAAGAGGAAGATAATTTAAGAGACAAGAACGGCCAGATGCACGAGTAATAAGCTAACAGATGTTGCTGAAAACACAAACAATGCCGGTCAATTTTAGCCATTACCGGCCTATTTCCGTTGCCATTTGGAGCGATAACAACCTTCTGAATTATGTTTGAAATAAAAGCTTTCTTTTGCTTTCTTTCATATAATAGCAGTGTTTCATAAAATAAAATCACAGGACTTGTTCTACTATTTGTTTTATCGATTTTGATTTCCTTGCATCAGCAAAGATTTTAAATTTTTAATGCCTTTGAGTTGATTTAGACTTCTTTCTTACTTACTACGTCAGCAAAGAACAACTGTGTGGTCAAAATGAACCTAAACAAGGGCTTAAAAGAAAAATTGAAGCAAATCATTTGAATTTGGAATGAATAGTGTCTGGGAAGATAACGCTTTCTAAATACTCTCTTTTAACTTACGGTGCGTAATTCGTATCGGCTGATAAGCAGAAGAACGCTTTTTGACTACAAAACATCAGAATCTTTGCATAAACCTCTCTTTTAGAAGTATTTTAGCCGAATCTATTCGTTGGTTTTCCTTCGTTTGATATATTAAGGCGTATAATTCGTATCGCCTCAATATAATTGGCGTCAATATTACAAATAGCACTTTGTTACATTACTTTCTGTATGCTCTCTTTATGATATGTGACGGATGTATGACAAGGATATTTATCAGGTATATAACATACAAATTGAAAAATTACTTTATATTTCTTCGTTTTAAAAAAGCTTTATTGACGGGTGTTTTACTTAAAATTCTTCTTAATCAAAATAAAGTCTGCTCGCTTTCTTTCCCACGTTAATTTATTACAATGTAGAAAACATGGCTACCATATTTAATACCAAAGCACATACGAGAACATAAAATTGTCTATAATAAATTAATCTTGCACAAGGAAAAAGTAAATCCTGCCATAAGACTAATGATAGCATGACTTTCGAGTCCAATTTTCACAGTACTAGTAATGTTGTCATCATTTGTTTCGGTCCAAGTGTGTTTACACCAATTCACAATTCACATAACATTGTTCATCTGTTTACATTTTACTTTTCTAGCAACGAATATTTCCTGATTGGTCCCGCAAAATGTCCATATTATGATAGGATTTGCCGAACAATGAACGTTGGACAATGTTGGAGTCAACATGTTAGAGCGAGTTCCGTCACAGTTCCACCTGTTCAGCATTGATACCGTGTATACCAGCTGGTGTGCGAAAAGTCATTTGAATAAAACAGAGAATCGAACTGGGTGGAGTCATTGATTCTCCAGTATTATCATCTTTATAATCATTTCAATATAAACAACGACATATGCTTTGATAACTCCATTATTCAGCGCCAAAATAGGGAGTTGTTTTTGCCTCTCATTAAAACAGTGGTAAAAGTGACGTGGACTCGATCCTAACTCTGTACTAAAACGAGGATGGGACTATAATTAGTAGGCATGTCTTGCACAGTCGTAATAAGTGAAAAATTATTGACTCAATTTAAAGAGCAAATAGTGTTAGCCAATACAGTGTATAAAGAAGGCTGTGAGTAACATTACCTACGGATTCTAAATTGCAGAGGTATAAATAAAAATGTAAAATGAGATTGTATAAGATTACGATATTTCTGACAGAACTGATGAGATCCTGTACCTTAGCAAGACCTCAATGTTTGCCATCTCAAAATTCAGTTAATACCAAAAACTCCGAAGGAGTGTGAAGTGACGCTTTTCAATTCACATTCCTTCACAACTCTTTGTGCCTCTCAAAACATTTCTGCAAAACTCGTCTCGGAACAACAAACAATAGATATAACCTTTGTCGTGGTACAGTTAAAAATCTTTTATTTTACCTATCTTTTCTTCCATTACTAAAATACAGTGGCATAGTCTCCTTTCAAGTAAAGTACGTTTCTGGGCTCCCTTAATCTGAAGAGAGTTAATTCAGAAGTATCTGCTTCCAGTTTCCATTTTAACAGATATTTTAGTCCATTCCGTCAAAGCAACAAAGTTCATCAGTCCTGTGTGAATTGGGTATTCAATGTTGAACAAAGTGAGAATGCCTTGCATGTGGAGACATATATCCTTATCATCGTGTTTATATTAACACTCTGCAAAATACTTTCTGCTTTGTTATCATGTCATGTTAACCATTATTTGTATAATCATATTTTCTCTTCAAAGTAATTCTAGGCTATCTTGTGCTACAAAGCGAGAGGGGAGCGCAAATGGTACCTGACGTGTCTCAACGATCTTGAAGAAGACCTCTATGAAGGACGTCAGTAGAGTAGAGCTTAAATCTAATCAACGTTAGCATGCAAAGCATCAGTCCACAATGAAGCATTTGCATTTGTAACAATCAATGTATTTTACGTTAAGATTGCTTTGGCATCCATTTCTGGGTAAAAAATGTATTTAGAAGAGGGGACGTTAGTTATAATTTTTGAAATTGATTCTATGCATTGTTACAGATGAAAAGGATCCCTAGGTTAATTTGCCAAAATGGTGTAAAGAAAAGATGAAGGGTCAAAGGAAAGCATACAGAAGTAGTATTCTCCTCCTTTTCAATAGTCATACAATATTGTCGTTTAATTTGTCCAACTACACACATGACATTAACAAGAGAGAAGAGAAGCTGTAGAGATCACTCTTTTTTGACAAATAAAAATTTTTTTCCAAACCAAGTCAAAACAAGAACATCAATATCTATCACAATGAGACCAACGTAAATAGAAAGGATGTTCACGATGCTATGTGACCGGTTAAAGTGTCACATTCAACTGTTCAATCAGAGCAAGTTTTGTTCCATTGGGTGTTTGACAACCATACCTTCATTTTATGGTTTCTACAGTGGAACTTCACATTTACATCGCAATGAAAAAAGTGATGTCAGCTACGGCAAATCATACTAGTGAAGAGGTTTAGTAACGAATAAAGTGCTTTACATCTTTTCCACTTTAAGATAACATAACACAAAACTCATAATAATATAGCATAAAGAACAATATTCGCATGGCAAGAGTGATTCATTCAAATACAATATCATGAGGCTACACTTATTAAAATTGTCATAATTTTTCAATCCAATTAAGTTGACATGCTTGGAGGAGTAAAAAGAAAGCCAAGAGTGGTACCCAATATAACACGACCCATCAGGTGGTCACTTTGAGGTGGTCAAATTTATTCTAAATGAGTTGAGAACAAGGAAAGGGAAAACATATATATTGGTATATACTTATGCTACTGTATAAACCTCTAACCTTGGAGATTGACCTTTTTTTTAAAAGTGAAAGCCTTTATGTCACATGTAGGCAGAATCTGGACAAGGTCACTCTTCCTTTCAATGCCATCACTGTCAACATAGCAGTTTTGTTTAAATCTAAATTAAACATACCCCTTGCTATTGTATTTCACTCATTTCGCAATTTAGCCACCCAGAAATAGAATGCTAGGCTGCTAAACGTAGTCCATAACCATCTCCGTGACTGTCCGTATACTATAACTACATCTTTACAATACAAGACGCAAATACATCCATAGTTGTGATAAATACAGTAACTAGTGTATATATACGAGTCGAGCTTTAATACTACTACATATTTTGGTCATTGTCTTTCCAAAACGTAAAAATGTCCTAAGATACCTTACAAATAAAGAAAAAAAATAAAGAAATTAATACTAAAGGGGTATGGCTGTCATCTTTTAGTACACATCATTTTTAAACACTGAGAAATAATCAGATTTTGTTTAATGTTGGACCCTAGAAATGCGCTGGTAACGAAAAACAAACCTATAACTTGTCTGAATTGAAACAAAAGGTTGTCGTTTACAATTGTCCAGTCTCTCTTTAAATCATTCTAATAGACTGATGGCTTACTTTAAGTCATAGAACTTTGAAATCATTTTATACAAACTAAATCTAAGTCTGAGTATGCTCTATAATGTTAATGAAGTCATGTTGTTATCTGCTTGTCAATTGTCTTGAAAGTACAAGCAATTCAGTCTTAAAACGTATCTGAATTTCTTCGTGTTAACGTAGGCTTAATACGACATTGGTTGACAAACTTGACAGAATTAGATGAAGCCCTGTTACACTTATTAAATTTTAAAGACAGAATACAAATAAACACTAAAGAAGAAAGTAGCTGGTATAGTTTACTGACGCATATCATCAGTCAAACACGTTCAACCATGCCAAGTTTTCATTTGTTGATTTAAGTTAAGAACGTGGTAACCCACATAGGACTTGATGCAAACTGAAAATACTTCTTATTGCTTCGTGCAAGTGAGTAAGCAGTAAAACATCAATCAGATAAATTTCACCAAGAAAAGAGCATTTGAATACACTCAATCGTTAAGTGAACTATGGTAACGTTTTCATAGACCCTACGGCAATGCAAATCATTTCGTCTAATTTCTTTGCATGCACAACCATAACATATCAGCCTTATGCTAAGATAACTCACTCATCAAGGCAAAAAACATCACACACAACTTCGTTTTCAAACACTCGTTTAATCACTTTCCTGAAATTATTACCAACTAGTTTGCACATGTGGGTAGCTGTGATTAGTCAGTAAGATTTTCAGAACAAAGTGTCTATTTAAATCAATGCAAGATGAGACGCTTTAAATAATCGAACTCTTTAATAGTACTTCGTACAAAAACTAACCATCCTAACTTTCTCATAAAGGCTTCTTTAAGTAATGACCGTCTATAAAAGCTATGGAAATGTTTGAAGAGATCAACTTGAAATCTTCTTATCATATTCTTATACATGATCACAAATCAGCAATAAAAATATGATGGGCCAATAGTGTGCTTCTTGTTAAATGTACAGATCACACTATGAGTATAGGTGTCTTGGTTATTGCTGAACTAAACACCAGTCGAAATGAGTCATTGGAAGACTACTGCTGGATGATAGACTGTAATATCATAATGGGGAGGTATCATAAAATCTCATACCTTTTTTGTCAGCAACTAACGTGCATCACCAATAATGCCTGTATCAATTGCTAGGGTCAATATTTTATTAATAGACATTGAAGTAACGTGCTATCCTATGCGACTAAATAAAGAAAACTTGTCTTTAAGTTTGGGTAGTGAAAACCAGCTGGTGATGTGTTCAAAGTTACAGTGCCAAGTTTACAATGACTTTCTGATGCCTGATCATGGCCCCCTAAGACCCTTAGCAAAGAGTAATGCTGTTTACAGAATCAGTCCAACAACTAAGGCTAGGAATGTGGACGAGAGAGTGATTGCGGCCACATGCATCATATTGTCAGCTCCGCTGGTCTTCTTGTCGTAAACATCCAACTGAATGTACTTGAATTCTGCTTTCTCAGCATTCATAAACTTGAAGAATCGAATGTGAATATCTTTGCCCATGACTTTAGGATAACCTGGAGTGTCTTTTACGTTGGCATCAACAGCAGACTACAACAAATACAATAAAGATAGAATATAAAACGATAGTATATCATACACATAATTTCTATGAAATAAACGGATTTGAGATATATATATATCCGCGCGCACATATCTCTTTAGTTCAACATTTATCTATCTATCTATCTATCTATCTATCTATCTATCTGTCTATCTATCTATCTATCTATCTATCTATCTATCTATC